>JAJGRW010003314.1:0-12641 GCA_025461045.1 Carex parvula
GGCATTGAAGTAAGACCTGTATGTTAAATCATGGACCAGATTAGGAAAATAGCTAAGTGAATTTTTTATTTCCATTTCTTATCCTTTCTATATGGATGTAATTGATTTTACAATAATATAAATACTCATTATTAGAATCTGATTTAGTTTTTGTAGCCTTCAGGTTTTGAAAAATATTTTGGAGATAGTGCCTCTGAAACAATTATTTGAAGAAAGATCAAAACCTTTAGCCTAGAAAAAAGAGTTAATTGTTTTTGTTTTGACTTCCTGATGGGTGTCAATCGTAGCCAATACATTTAGTTACCCATGTTTTCTGTTCAATCAGATCGCATGATTCTACCGAAGTAGTATAGTTTGAGTGTCGATCATGAAAATATCTTTGATGGATTTTGTCTAATCTCTCATCAAATGATTCTTCTATGAAATGTTATATTTTCATTGATTTTTTTTTGAGACTATCAAATGTTATATTTTCATTAATTGGTTCAATTCACGGAAATTGAAGAGATATATAAATAAAGAAGCAAGTTACATTTGCATGATAGGTCACATTAAACTTGCCTCTCTCTCTAAGTCCACATGGAAAATTTCTTATAACATCATTTTCAAATGAACACATAAAAAAGTTGTCGTGAAGTCAAATTTTAATTATACGTGTGTTAGATGGACTCACTAAAAGAAATCTATAATTGAAAATTATTACAAAATCAGAAATCACTTTAACAATAATCAATTTGTGAAGAGTCCATTTTTAGAGAAAAATGTATGATTATTACTTTCAATCAATTTTTCTCTTTAATTTAAGGAATCTTAATGCATTTAATATTTATTTGTACGCATGCACGGGAACAAGAGTTATGCTACAAAAACAGTATGATCCAAGGATTTCCTGTTGAATTTGTACTGAATTGTAAACTTTTCCAAGGAAGAAAATGTGGGTCCTGCCACATGGTGCAACTGGAGTAGGACACTAGTCTGGTTCTGGATTCCTACAATGGTTTGATCCGCATCAAGTGGTTGGAAATTGGCTTACAAGCCCTCCATCACAACCGAAAATGTTATAATTCAAGTGTTAAAGATGGTTTTATCATGTATTCCATCACAACCGAAAATGTCAATCAAGAAAATTTCCTTACAAGCCCTCCAAGTTTATTTTATTGAGCATCCTTTGTTCCATCTTGTATGTCATCCTGTTTTATCATGTATTCTTGCATGAAAATATTTTGAAACCCTTAAATGTATATACGCTATTGGAGAGATTTCAAGTTGGATCATATTAATTTCTAACTTATTTTGTCTAACAGAAACAAAATTATGTGCTTATTTCATTGACGTCGCTTTGTCATTCTTCTATTTTTACCTTCCGAAGAAGTTAATAAATGTTGCTTGCTTGTATTATGCCTAAATCTCATTAGGTAAATTTGTGAGTTTTTTTATTTAGATTGTTAGATATGAAATTATGCAGTTTAGAAGAGAAAAATATGTAATTCCGAGATTTCAAAGGTGTTGGTCCCTTAAGGCACTAGAGGGGGTGAATATGGGCCTTTTAAAATTTAAACTAAAGTTAATTAATATTCACCACTAATGATTTTAAATAATGTGTATGTGAGTTATTTTTGGCGGGAAACAAAAATAAACTTTAAACTAAGCAAGTGTGTATGAAGTAAATAGAAAAGTTAAGAGATACTTGACACGAGGGTTGTTTACGGAGTTCGGCACTAACGCCTACGTCTCCGGGGCTTCATGACCTTCGAGATAGCACGCCTTTCTTTACCCAATGAGAAAGGAATACAAGGTGAAACCGGTGAGCCTTACAAACTCAGGGAAGTCACACGGTCCGAGCACGAAATTAGCTCACGAGCACTAAAGGTTCTAATGCAAGAAGCGAGCACATAAAGGCTCTAATACAAGAAGTGAGCACACAAAGGCTCTAGGATTTGAACAAACAAGAGATCTCACACAAATCACTCTAATTCTTACACGAGATTGAGTGTGGTGGAGAAATTCTGGATCTGAAAAGAATACGAAATATTGCAATTGAGAGCGACTGGATCAATACTCCAAACTTAGATTTTACTTCTATTTATAAAGAGAGAACAAAATAAGGTAACTGGCATCAACCATTGCAATAGAAAATTAAATGTTGCAATGGTTAACCCCAGTTAGCAGGTTTGGCTATGCTGGGAAATCCTACCGCTTATAAGCGTTACAACGGTTGCTACAACGGAACTCTCTGAAAGTTTTGGGGTCCGAAATTAATTTATTCTGTTGCAACGGTTGTTTGAGCATTGCAACAAATTAACTTGATTCTACTGTGGATTTTGGCCTATGAATTATTCTATTGTAACAGTTTGTGCAAATTATCACAATTTCAAGCTTACTTTACTAATTTTACAGATTTTTAATCAATCCTAATCTTGATTTGATCTTCTCAGTCCAATGCTTGATTCTTCATGACTCATCCTTGATCAGTATAGCAATTTATAATTCATCCTTGATATATGTAGCAATTTATGTGGTTTCCTGAAAAGAAAATTAATGTGTCATGAATATAATTCCCCAAAAGAAATTAACCCAAAAATAAATAATTAATGTGGTTTCTTGAAACTAATAATAGGAAGTGGAGATTAGATTAGTGCTTAAACACCTGTATAGGAAAAAAACAACATCAAAAGAAAGAGGAAGACTTTGTCAAAATAAATGATTTTTTTATTTTGGATTATATATCTTGTTGACTCTCTTGATGTGAAATTACCACTAGATGGATATTAAAATATATATATATATATATATATATATATATATATATATATATATATATATATATATATATCAATGTTTTAAATAGCGTTTATAGCGTCATAGCGGGAAGGCTACAAAAAAAGCTATAGCGAATAGCGTAGCTATAGCGGAAGCTATACCAAATAGCGTTTTTTTTTTTTACAAAAATTATATTATATATTTGTACTATATATTAACATTATCTAAAGTTTCATAGAACAATAAATAACACCAAATTAATTAAGAAATTATAATATTCATATTAAACAAGTACAAAAGTCCACAGTTCAAAATATCCATACTAATATCATAAACTATCGATCTTTTTCTATACAAAATAAATTGATTTCGGTTTGGGCAAAAAAATCTGTAGCAATGAGAGGAAGGGGGTAGCCTATATAAGTTGCTATTTTTGAAAACCCATATAAATTTTATAGATCTTTATTTAAGTCCATATAAATTGTCTACAAAAGCCTAATATGCATATAGTGCGCTATAGCGGCTCCCCGCTATGCGCTATAGCGGTCGTAGCTCAATTAGCGTATTTTCATGCCATAGCTTAGCGTTTATGGTCTAAAAACGCTATAGCGCCGCTATAGCGCGCTATTTAGAACACTGATATATATATATATATATATATATATAGAGTAGAACTAGGGTGCTCCTAAGCTCACCAAGTCCTTCGTGAGCGCGACTCTAAAACCTACCAAATTGACTTCAAACGACATTTCCAAACCGTTAGATGTTCAATCTATATTAAAATGTGCTTGGAGATCAAATTTTACATTTTTTTGAATTTTTTTACTATTTATTAAGATGGTTTGAAAATCGCTGTTTTTATTAAAATTCTGCACCATTAGAAAACAGCGATTTTCAAACCATCTTAATAAATAGTAAAAAAATTCCAAAAAATGTAAAATTTGGTTTCCAAGCACATTTTAATATAGATTGAATATCTAACGGTTTGAAAATGTCGTTTGAAGTCAATTTGATAGGTTTTAGAGTCGCGCTCACGGAAGGGCTTGGTGAGCTTAGGAGCACCCTAGTTCTACTCTATATATATATCACATGAACAAATTATCACATGAAATTACCACTAGCGGGTCTGAGGTTGGAATTTGATATGTCCGATACACGGGGGCTGCTAGTCGTGGTCGGGACCGATATGCGGAATGTTAATTGTAGTCAGGTTCGATAGTTGAAAACGATGTGACTTGTTTTATGGATAACCTAGACCGACGTGCTATCGCCGGTTAAATATACATGCATAATTTCATATATATTTGTGTGGATTAATCCGGCCTGTTTGAATGATTTTATGTTAAGCCAATTATAGTGAAGCACGTCGTTAAATAACCGGTTACTAAGCTTTGTAGCTGACTCCTTTTTGTTTTATTTCTATTGGTGATGTAGGTTGACAGGCCAAGGAAAAGTGCGATAATGGTGTTATAATCACGCTCTAGATGATCAAAATCTATGGTGAGAAAAATATATATTCAAATGGATTGGACAACTTAGAATAGTAGTGAAATAACTAAAATTGGATAAAAACATAGAGAACAACATAATTGTATGTAAATATAATACGATCTTGCAGATGCAAATTCAAATGCACAAAACTCGTTAAAAACAAAAAATACAACATCTCTAATCATACCATAGTGACCATTATTTTATTAGCGTACTCATAGCTTCCCTAATTAATCGAGAAATCTAAGAAATTTAGAAAACCAAAATCAACAATATCACCAATATAGCTACTAGCGTCGTCATAGACATATGTCCCAATTCTTGTAGTAACCACAGTGGCAGTAATAATCAGAAGCACAATTGTTGTCGTAGTCATAGTGACCGTCATCATCATCGGCACAAATATTGTCGTAGTTGCAGTCATTGCCTAGTACAAGTTCTAACGAAATATCTACAATTATGTCTCTCTATTACAAGTGATATGGTTAATATAAATCATGTGAGGTGCACAGGATCAATGCTTCGACAAAAACATTTCCCGGGCTTTAAAAGATCAGAATTGGCCCGAAAAAGTTGTCAGTTTGTTAGTGTTGTATCTGTTCACATAAAATCTGGATGAATTAAACTGTTATAACTGGGGTGGAGCAGTTTTTGATCTATTGGATATGAGTTGTGATCTCTATAGAATTGAAACAAAAATCTGTCATTTGCAGAGAAGCTTTTTATTGATTTTCACTGATCTCTCATTATAAGATTCATTAAAGTGACAAAATATTATAACCAAATACTTGTTTTTTTTTTTACAAAATTTATATTAAAATATAAAAATTTATGTATTTGTCATTATCTTTTTAAGTCTTAATTTGACAAAGATAAAAAAAGCAAGTATTTAGTTTCATTCACGGAATTGAAGAGATATTTAAATAAAAAAGCAAGTAACATTTGCATGATTGATCATACTAAAGTTATCTCTTTCTCATCCCACATGCAAAGCAACATTTGCATGATATATCATACTAAACTTATCTCTTATAACATGAAAAAGATTTTTATAACATCAATTTCAAATGAAGACCGTAAAAGATCTCTTATAGTCAATTTTCAACTACAAGTGTACGCTTATATATAAATTGGTTGTTTCAAATGGCCAAATTATTCTTTATATATAATTTTGAATGGCCACAAAATAGCTTCATTGTTATGGTTCTTGTAGTTCTGGTTTGGCTGTTTGTACACACCCATTTTAGAAGAGTAGGTACCGGAATTAAAAACTTTTTTTTTTATCTCAAGTGCAATGTGGACCTAACAGGCAACAAGAAGATTAGGATCAAATATTGAGCTAAAGAACAAAGAACATGCTGAGTATTCCGCACTTCAATCCTGTTGTCAAATATATATCAAGTGTACTTTTATGGAGCAACTTCATTCTGAATAAGTAGAAGTTAATTCATAGAAAGTGCTTGAGTAAGGTTTACCATTTGGAAGTAGATTAAAAGAGAAGCTCTTTACATTCACAAAGATTGCATCCAAGAAAATAGCATGGATAAGTTGTACATTTGGAATCATAGGAATGGCTCCTATGATTGCATCCAAGCAAATGCAAGGAACATGAACGTGTCTCCACAATCAAACCACTAGTACAAAAAACCCCTTCACCGACCCTCAATCACCGACTGTTTTAATATGTAACAGTCGGTGTAGAGACTACTGGTAAAATCGTAAATAAGAACAATCTCAACACCGACTGTTTTCTTACAAAAAACCGTCAGTAAACTAACACCGACTGTTTTTTTTAAAAAACAGTCGGTGTTGCTCATACCCTACACCGACTGTTTTTCACAAAAAACAGTCGGTGTTAAGCAGTCACCAACACCGACTGTTTTTATAAAAAACAGTCGGTGTTGCTCATACCTACACCGACTGTTTTTTACAAAAAACAGTCGGTGTTGAGCAATTACCAACACCGACTGTTTTTTAAAAAAACAGTCGGTGTTGGTGATACCTACACCGACTGTTTTTCTAAAAAACAGTCGGTGTATTTTAGTTCGCAGTTTTTATAACTTCCGATCAGCCGCGAAATATTTCATTTCCCTCTTCTTTCTTCTTTGCCGAAAACCCTCCCAAAAATTTTGAGTTGAGTCGATCAGCCTCGCGATCTCCCAACGCACTCCTCTTCCTTGCTGCCTCCGGCTCCGCCAAGCACCTGAGCACCAGCACCGCTACCTCTTCCTTGCTGCCTCCGGCCCCGCTACCTCGCCTTGCTGCCTCGCCCCGCACCAGCACCCGAGCTCCGCTGGAGCGCGGAGGAGGAGTGCGTTGTGCGCCCGAGCACCCAAGCACTCGATCTCTGCTTCGGTGCTTGTTCGTTGCCTTCGGTTTGTGCAATTTAATCTCCTCGGGTAACCCTAAACTCATTTATTTGGTTTTCTGTTGCCTTGTGGCTTGCGGCTGATACGCTGATCTGTGGCCTTCGTGCCATTTCCCTTGAACTGTGGCCTTCGATTCGGTTTTTCTACTGCTGGCTGTGAGCCCTTACTGACCTGCGGCCTTCGTGCCATTTTGCTGACCTGTAACCTTCGGGTTTGCTTTACTGTTGTTGGCTGTTGATTTGACCTGCGCCTTTGAGCCTTTTTCTGTGACTGTGGCCTTCGTGCCTTGTGTGGATTTGGTTGTTTCGATTTCAGGCATGACATTGCTGGTACCATTGTCAGTACCAGCCTTTTTGGTTGCATTTTTCTTCCTCTGTTGGTTCGGGTTGATTTTTTGGGGCTGTCTGATTATGCTGGTACCAGCTTTGAGGTGTTGCTTGAGCTGGTTGTGAGACATGTTTTGCGATTCAAAGAGGTGGGAGCACCTCTGGACCTCTTTACCCTCCCTCAACTTCAGATATCTTAATTTCGTTGATGATTGTGGCGAGAAATCGATGTCGATTCAGAGGTTTGTAAAATTTGTGAATGCATTGATGGTGAGACGCAAGCCCTTGGATTTGGAAGTGTTTCACTTGTTATGTGATGAACTCGGGTACCAGCATAATCAGACATGTTTACTAGTCCTTGTTCAAATATTCGTCTTCATTTGACAGTAATTCTGGTTACTAGTCCGATTGAAGTTTTATTTTGTTGTATGAGTTGTTAAAATTTCATTTTTGCTTCCAATATCTCTTAAATCTGTAGCTTCACCACAAAATTGAATTTCAAATGGGAATGGTTTCTTATATAATATGGGCATACATACTTATTAAATTCTTCACATGTTTGCATGGAATTGACCTATTCATGCTTAAATCTGTAGGTTGGTATTTTTGTTTGGATTTTTGATGTAACTCTAAACTTGCGCATGCAATAAATTACTGAATTTCTAAGTTTTTATTTAGGAAATTATGATATTGTGCTATCATTTGGTAAAACGGGTTTATACCCGAGTGGATTCTGGTACCAGACAGTAGCAGTCATGTTGCATAAATTAAGAATGGAATTATCAAAGCAATTAATCTTAGGCAAGTTCTATGTATTCGTATACTCAGTTATGTAATCTTTTTGTATATGGATAATATTATTTGCATTTTAATATTGTTTGTTTTGGCTAAATGTAGCAATAAGTCTCTAAAAAGTTTAATGCTCATATTATACATTTTTCTTGTTTGTGAGTTTAATGCTCATATTATACAGTGGGCTTTCGGTTTGCTTAATTTATATAAGTATTTAAAGAAAAAAGGAATTTAAACTGTGTTTGCGTCTCTTTTAGGTTCTGTCCAGGAATTAAACTAAAATATATATTTATTGAAAACTGGATGGCATTATGCCTTTGCACTAAGAATAACTTTCAAAATAAAATGTGATTAATAAATATACACACATATAACCTAAATACCGGGATATGAAAATTGCTTCTTTATGACAATATTCTCAG
Organism: Carex parvula; assembly: GCA_025461045.1. Taxonomy (NCBI): domain Eukaryota; kingdom Viridiplantae; phylum Streptophyta; class Magnoliopsida; order Poales; family Cyperaceae; genus Carex; species Carex parvula. The sequence continues at coordinate 8,161 of JAJGRW010003314.1, forward strand.
AAATACTAACTGAACTATGTTATTTTTACACAAGAACAGATTCTGATGAGACCTTGGGGAGCAACTGATACTTAGTGACACTTGTTTCCTTCTAGCCTACGCTATCATGTACGGAGTTTACAGTTTGCAAGAATTTCATTTTAGGAATTAAATACTATTCATTGTCAGCTTTTTTAGATACTGGAAAGTGCTGGAACTGTGAGATCTCACTTTGTTCTTTTGATTCTAGTTGTTTTGGTGTTTGATATTGCCATGGTATAGTATTTTTGCATTTCCATTTTACGAGCAAGTACATTTTTTGTAGAATATTGACTTGGTTATAGAAGCTCTTATTGTGCTCTTTGTTTTTTGTAGCAAGTGAAAGGTGTTCGAGTGAATGTTTTTGGGAGGTACTAATTAAATAACGCAATGTTTTTACTAGAATTCTTTTTTCTAATTATATACATTTCAGGAATTTAATTATACTTGAAATGTAATATTTCAGGACTATAACTTGTACCAACTAATGAAAGACAGAGGGAAAGGATTTTCAGAGGCTGAAGTAAGGAACTGGTGCTATCAGATTTTTCAGGGTCTTGCTTATATGCACCAACGAGGGTTTTTTCATCGTGACCTCAAGCCTGGTATAATTCCAGTTCTTCCCTTATGTCTCACATCTTTTATACTTGACCTTTACAGGCATACATAGAAAAAGAAGATAGTAAGAAACTGAAACAGAAGCAGCGCGAGCGCATGCAACCCAAGATGGGAAAGATGGATATCGATTATCAGGTACTCTTTTACTCGGGATATATTATATTGAGTTTAACCAGTTGCATGTACTTCTTAATAATTGCTTCTGCCGTCTTGTCAGGTTTTGCATGATGCATTTTTCAAGTACCAAACAAAGCCAAAGCTAACTTCACATGGTGATCTCTACAAAATCAGGCAAGGAATTTGAGGTAATTTTTTTAGTTTTTAAAGTTTGCAGAACAAATTATCATACTTGGCTTTAATCTGGTACTGCATGTTTATACAGGAATCTTGTAATCACTTATTTAGTTATGAAATATCATCTGGTAAAAATATCATGTTGTTCACCAAATTTTCTTCTTGTTGTGTATTTTGGGTTATATGTTCTGATTTAAACAATTATTGTAACTTTATTCTTTTCTCATTGACAGGTCAAGCTTAGGGAAATGAAACCAGGCATGCTGTCTAAAGAACTGAAGGAAGCTCTTGGTATGCCTGATGGTGCTCCCCCTCCTTGGCTTATTAACATGCAGGTTAATCTTGATGTGAAATTAATTCTAATTGTTGGCTTATACAACCTTGTATTGCTTTCTGTTGTTCTGATTGTTAAATTGTTTATATAAAATGTATGATTAGCAAATATTTCTCTTGCTTAAAGCATTTATGTTGCATTAGTGATGAATCTATTTGGTCATAGTAATTTTGCTATATAAATTGTTTATATTTCTCCTGTTGTATAAAAGTTCTATTTGTGAATTTGAGTGGAAGAATATGAGAGCATTAAATGAGTCATTTGACTGGGCTATTCTTTGATTACTTTGCAAAATACAAGTCACCGAATGTCACGTCTACAGGTGCAAATTAAAAAAAAAAAAAAAAAAAAAAAAATTTCGGTGCTGGGCACCAATACCGACGGTTTTTTCAGAAAAACAGTCGGTGTTGGACGCCTACACCGACTGTTTTTCCAAATAAACAGTCGGTGTTGGTCGCCTACACCGACTGTTTTTTCCAAAAAACAGTCGGTGTTGGTCGCCTACACCGACTGTTTTTTCCAAAAAACAGTCGGTGTTGGGCGCCTACACCGACTGTTATTCAACCGTCAGTAAAGATTTATCTATACCGTCGCCGCCATCACCGACGCCTCAATAACAGTCGGTAAAAGTGTTTTTTAACAGTCGGTGAAGGGGTTTTTTGTACTAGTGAACATTTATCTTTTTGTGAGGGGTCAAAACCATATAAAAAAATTTACAACAATAAACTTTAGTTAAGTTTGAATATACATAATAAAACAAATTGAAACCATAGGAATGGCTACGCATCTATTGACATGCATTTACATGCCATGTACGAGAAAACAGCATTAGCAGTCAGACATGTCAGGTTGGAAAATACATCATACAAAACGAAATACATAGCAATTTTGACCCCGTGAACAACATCATTGGTTTCAATCATGACTTTGATGACAGGATCCTTCAAAGGATATGACATACCAAATAGTTAAATCAAATACTTCCAATATTTTTTTTAGTTGAGATTGAAAATTTAGCCACCCAACTTCTTAATATCACAAGGGATCTCTACCATAGTTTTGAATCTGTGACCTCCCACGCGAAAAACATTGTCTTTGTCACTAGATCAAATGCTGGTTCTCAAGACTTTCAACTTTGAGTCTTACAATTATATAGGTCTGATTCGTGGATGTTTAAATTATTGGGTCTCCAAATAGCAGGCCTACATTTTGTTGGAATAAACTTTATTTGCAATACTGCACTGCTTTATTCAAGTGAGTCGGTCGGTAATAAAATGAAGTTACTAGAAATTACTTGTGTAATAGTCTTAGAAGTAATTTATTTTTCAAAAATAGTCTTAGAAGTCTCTACATATATTTGTATCATGTATTTTCTAGAATAGTCCAAACCGACATACCAAGTCGGTAACAATGGTCTTAGAAATAATTGGAATAGTTTAGAAGATTCTTATAACCGACATAATAAGAATATAAATAGATGAGAGGGGTCATGTAGTGAGGCGTGAGAAATAGAAATCCAATTGTGTACTACAAAACCTTGTAACCTTGCTCCTCTCTTCTAAAATTTCCACAATAACTAATCATTTCCAACAATAAAAAGTATATTATGTACCTTGCGGCAAGATTCAAGTATGGAAGTAAAGATGACATTTGTGCATGAAACTTTTTGGGTTCATGCTTGTTGCACCAACTTTCCTGTTTGCGAGGCCCTGTGTGCATCAATGAGAAAAACAAAACAAATAAGGCAACAGATAACTGATTTTGTGATGGATTGCGTGATGTGTCAAACTTGTCTTTCTTGAATAACCCGTTAATTAATAAGAAGATTGTAGCAGACCACATCAGATGTAGAGCAGCTTGGGTCCGATGCCCATCGGACTCAAATTTGGGTCCAATGGGTTTCAGGATCGTCCGATCTGCTTTAAAATTTATGCGCACGAATTTTAAAGCATACGTGAAAGTTGCGGGCGATAATCTTAAAGCAGATCGAATGGTCATCGAACCCATCGAATTCACTTTGAGTCCGATGAGCATCGGACCCAAATTGACCTCCATCAGATGACACACCTCTCTCAAGCATTTCATCAAACATCTCAAGGGCTCTCTTGAGATCTCCCAACTTCATACTACCACCAATGGCACAATTAGGTTCAAGCCCAGAGCTTGTTTGGGCTCAAGTGATATGGGCTGTGTTTTTAAATAAAGAAAAATGGCAACTATATACAATCAAGGGAAACCATTTGAGAGGAAGTCGTTAGGATACAGTAGGCCTTCTTACTACCGTCCGATCTCTATCCAACCTCCCAAATAAGACATCTTCATTCCGTCCGTCCCAAGCCTGTACTCCCCTAATTGGAGAGTATTCAAAGAATAATCTTTTCACCGCACCAAGTGGTCCCAGACTCTCAGCTCAAACTTCATTTTTTTTTTTCTTCTCTTGCCAATTATTTACGTGTCCGGTTTCCCTAAAGTAACTCAAATTTTGATAATAGATCTGAGCCGTCCAATTAGAATCTTGACTATTCTGGTTCGAAGTAAAATACACCGGATCGCTTTAATATGGTGTTGAGCAAATTGGACGGTCCGGATCTAAACTGAAAACTTGGGTTAACTCTGGTCATATGAATTCATTATTCCCCAATCCCCACCTTATTTAATGTACACAAAAACAGCACTGACATATGAGACACATATCCGACCCCACTTGTCAGTTAATACATCTAAACAACGCTGTGTTTTTTTGGGCCAAATCTTCTGCAGTAATTCAAAATTTGAGTTATAATCAATACCATCTTATCAGAATCCGAGCCTTTAATATTCGTGCCAGAGCAGATCAGACGTTCCAAAACTAAACCCAAAATTTCTATTAACTCAGTTTATATGAAATTGTGTTTTCAGAAATCCCTTTCACTAATTCTCTCTCTCCCGAGACAAATGCCAAACAAATCACGCCACGTTATATCTTCCCATAATACCCTCAAACAATGAACCCCTCCACTCGCTCGCGCTGCTGTCGCCAGAGCAGCTCTCGCCTATTTTAATATGAAGATCACGTTAGAAGGTTCGAATCAACTATTTGCAAATTTGAAAATGAAGATATAAGCAGAAAGTAAAACATCATTTTTAATTCCCAAAGCAAGTTAATCCATATATATATCTAGGACAGTGCTACGGTGCTACGCGTATATAAGGGCCCTCCGTGCTACGCTCACTTTTT
>JAJGRW010003315.1:0-85350 GCA_025461045.1 Carex parvula
AAAGCAGAAAAGTAATTTTAATACCAAAAGAAGCATGTCAAGAATATAATTTCTAACCTTGATACACGTATCTTACTTTAAAAGTAACACCATCTTGTAGGACAGAAGCATGAACCCGCCACTCACAATCTATACTTGCCCACCTAGCTCTGAATCGTGGGCTCACTTTTCTAATGAAGTACAAACTCATTAATCAATGCATGATGATTCAAAGCTCTTCTAAATTGAACCACATTCGAAAAATGAGTTCACTTATTCTTGGACTTTTCTTGCTATACCCATAAGATTCACATTATGATATCTTGAGTTCAGCTTCAGCATCACTACTATAGAGGCTACGGTAGCTTTCTTCACTAACCAATAATTTGAATCTTCCTCATCATGCGCTTCATCAGCTACTTCATCTTGTTCACTACCTAAAATGTTTACCAACATATACTTATTTGGTAAATTAGTTCACAATTTAAGGTCAATTGGTATCTTCACAATCTTTGGTACTTAATTCATGTTTAACTTGTACATTTGCTGCTTTTCATTTCTATTGACATCTTTTTCAGTCGTCACATAAACGGTTACTTCTTTTTCCTCCTCATACATGTTTAACATCACTCCAAAGTTATCATCAGAATCGAGATCAATGAATGTTTGCTCCGTAGCATACTTGTCCAGAAATTGCATAGAAACAAGGTCACTTTTTGATTGATAACGGTTCACCACTTCTTCATTTAATTGTTGCAATTATATGAGCACATATCTGTGTAGATGCATTTTGGGAGCCAAAACAATATCGTTTCCTGCAAGAATTCTTCATTTGTCGAAAGAAGCCTCCATATTTCAATTTTATCCTGTAATTAGACGGACCTTGTCTAATATAGAAAAAAAATATTGTTAAATTTTATAAAGTACAAAAAGAAAATCTTGGAGTACCATTGCTGGTAAGATTAAAAACAGTACCAGTCCATTAATATCTGCTGGTATTGATTGAAATAAATATTCTAATTTTTATATTGTAAAACAACTTAATTACTTATGTCTGATCTCAAATTATCATAAGATGACAATTTTGTGACCAATCATTCTTATAAGCTAAAGAATAGTTCATATTAGGTTTGAACATGAGATGCTCCAAAGCACCAAGTTAATAAAAAATTGTCACATTAATAAACATTTACTAAGTTATGCTTGAAATTCTATTTCTTAGTCTTTTTAACCAGCATAATATCAAAGAATTAGATAAAAGTAAAAGAAATTATACTATATCTTAAACGGCTAAAATTTGATCTAGGTAATTAGTTTTCTGGGTAAATTTGATCTAAAACCACTAAATATTTAATAGGTGCGAAAACTTTTACTTTTCCCAGCGACTAATTAGTTTTCCTTTTCCAACGATCTAAGACCACTAATTAGTTTTCCTTTTCCAACGACAATTGTCACTAAGATTGGAGAAATGCAATAGGTGCGAAATTGATTACATTGACCTAGGACAAAGATAGTATCGATGAAGCGTGACTCATTTGTGAGTTATCGCAAAATCAAGATTAAGGAGCTTACTCGATTCTCGGTGATTCGACTCTGACCTCCCATCTAGGTCTCTCTTCCTCCTCGTATACCATCTCTATAAACCGACAGATGATTAGAATGGCGTTCAAACAGTAGAAAGCACAAACAATATTTAGTAAAATAAGGCAGGAGAGATGAGGATGTGAGGAGGTTTTAAGGAGAAGGCAAAGGGTTTTTGGCCTAAAGAAAAGCAGGAACACAGAAAGAGAGAGGGAAAGGAAAATAATTAGGTAATTAATTATGTTTTATATGATATTAGATTTAATTAATCTCAATTTTTAATTAATTGGAGAAATATGTGAGTTATTATAATTTAGGATGATAAATACGTAATTACATAATTTGGAGGGAGAAATATGTAATTTTTTAGTATATACGATATTCCTCCTAAAAATATGTAATTTCTTAGTTAATTTGGAGGGAGAAATATGTAATTTCTTAGTTTTTGAGTGGTATATACGATATTCCTCCTAAAAAATATTGGTGGTACTAATCACAATTCATTTGACCAATTAACTTTTTGATTAATAATTAAAAAAAAAAATACTTCAACAACCTTCCTATTGCATAATTTGCATGCAACATCCGGTGGAGGTCCGACAAATTTCCGACAATGCTCCGGCGAACTTCCGACATTCAATTTATAATTGTTATAATTTAGGAAGCTGATATGAGTACCCGCAGTTGAGTACCCGCATTATACCCGCACATAAACTATCATAACTGTTTTTGGGAACCGCACCTAAACTGTCATAACTGTTTTTGGGGACCTAAACTGTCAAAACTGTAATTTTATTTTACAAGTATTAATAGTAACATTGTGAAGTATATATACCTATACAAGACAAGTATTTATATCTATACAATGAACTACATATATGATATATGAATTGGGAACCATTACACTGTCAAAACTGGGGACCATTACTTTTACACGTTTTTCAAGGTGGTTTTTTTTTTCTCCGTTCAATCTAACCAATTTTTGGGACGATCTATGAGGAATTTTGCAAATCTAAAACCACGAACGTGTTCCATTTTTTTTTCTCTTTCAAATGAGATACATGATGACATACTTTTACACGTTTTTCAAAGTATCAAATATTCAAATATGAAAAGTATTCATACAAAATAGAAAGTATTCATACCTAATATATCAAATATTCATATATAATTCATCAAGTATTTATACTTAAGATATCAAGTATTTAAAGAAAAAAACTGGACTCATCTTTTACACGTTTTTCAAGTATTCACATACAAAATGGAAAGTATTTATACCTAAATTATCAAGTATTCATATATAATTCATCAAGTATTCACATACAAAATGGAAAGTATTTATACCTAATATATCAAATATTCATATATAATTCATCAAGTATTTATACTTAAGATATCAAGTATTTAAAGAAAAAAACTGGACTCATCTTTACACGTTTTTCAAGTATTCACATACAAAATGGAAAGTATTTATACCTAAATTATCAAGTATTCATATATAATTCATCAAGTATTCATACCTAAGATATCAAGTATTTAAAAAAAACTGGACACAATACTTACTCATCTTTTACACGTTTTTCAAGGTGATTTTTTTTTTCTCCGTTCAATCTAATCAATTTTTGGGACGATCTATGAGGAATTTTGCAAATCTAAAAACACGAACGTTTTCTATTTTTTTTTTTCTCTTTCAAATGAGATCCATGTTGACATACTTTTACACGTTTTTCAAGGTATCAAATATTCAAATATGGAAAGTATTCATACAAAATAGAAGTATTCATACCTAAGATATCAATATTCATATATAATTCATCAAGTATTTATACTTAAGATATCAAGTATTTAAAGAAAAAAACTGGACTCATCTTTTACACGTTTTTCAAGGTAGTTTAATGATTGACAAAGTTAGTTATACCATTAATTGGGAAAGGAATCAATGCGGGTACTCAACTGTGGGTACTAAAATAATTATTCTATAATTTACTTTATTATCTCCGTCATTCAATTTATAATAATTACAAGCTGAGCTTCGTTTGACCGGTTAAAGCTAATTTTAACTGCATCGGCACATCGCCACCCAGCATCTTTGATCAGTCAAATATTTTTAGCAGTGGCGATGATAATTGCTGGTAGCAGTATAGTATATCAGATCCATAAAAAAAAAAAAACTAATAATTTACTTCAGTTAAAAAAAATGCAGTAAGACGCAGACATGCTTTTTATCCTTCAATTCAAGTCAAATGCTCTTCAATTTAGTAGGATAGTACCAATGCCCGAGCTAACAATCATCGTACAATTAAAATCGAACAGCTGTAATCGGGCAAGCACCTTCATATTTTTTACTTTAATTCCAGAGGACTAAATTCAATCATTAATCGCCATTTATCCTGTCTGTAGTATATTCAAGATTAATCTGCCGGTCTCCCAACCAACTCAGCAGCTCCTCTAATCCAAGCCAGAACTTTGGTTGCGATCGCATTCAGACACGATGGAGACGGCGTTGGCCGCCACTGCTGCGACCTCCTCGCCTACCGGCTCCACTACCACCTCCTCCTGGTTTAGCGGCATCGTGCGTGGTCGCTCGTCGAAATCCGTGTCAGCGCCACCTACGGTCGCATCTGGTAGCGTCGTCGCATCACTCTCCGAGTCGGGAGGATCAGGGAGCCGCAAGAAGCAGCTCAAAGGGGCTCTGTTCAAGTACGGGTCCAACCCTGCTCAGGTCAGAATCGATTCGATCCCTCCCGTTTGATTTTGCAGTTGATATACTTTCTGTTCCTATTGTTGAAGACAACCTATGATTTTTTGGGGTTGGATATGCACAACTCATTTATAGACTTAAACTGTGAACTAGTTCTCCCAGCTGATAATTTAGATATAGAGATGATCACGCTTCTTGTTGTTGTTTCATTTTAGACCAATAAGGAAGATTAGATTACACCTATTAAAAGTACATAATAACAATAGAAGATTTTCTTTTTACTTTGTTTAGTTTCTGGAATTTCTAAGTTCTAGACTGTATTAGACCTCATTAAAAATTTAAAACTCAATTATGCCTCAGTCATACAATTAAACACCATGAAAAACTAGGGACGGGGTGGGGTGGGGGCTTGGAGGGAAAATCAGATATGTAAGTATGGTATGTTTCCAATACTATCCAGCTCGTATCATATTCACACAAGATTTTAGGGGAAATATTTAACCCAAATTATTTTCGCAAACAGTGATTGGTCCCACATTGTGATCTGGGTACCCATTTGGAATTCTTATTATTTTTGGGCAATTTACCTCTGAGAAGTTCTTTCATATTTTTCCTTTTCCATTTGTTTATAGAATGGAATGCTTGTTTTCATAACAGGTGGCATTTAAAACAGGTGATTTCAGCCAGCAAGTGGTCTTTCTTGGTGGCTTGACTGATGGCCTCTTAGCAACCGAGTATGTAAAAACATCTCGGAAACAAGGTTTTTTTACTATTTTGATTGGGTCAGGGACAGGTCAAGCCTGATACTTGCCAACGAGTAGGGTACAGTTACCATCAGAGTACTAGCTTGCCTATATTTTGACTGTTTGCTTCTTGTCTGTACTGGAATTAATATTACAATTCAAAGCTAGTTGAGGCTGAATTGTGTTTATATTCTGGCAAAATAGAGGCTTTATTTCACAGTCAAGGGACAATGGAGAAGAATTTCACTATATTTGTTCTTAATTGCAGAATTGCAGAAACAGGTACTCCTGATACGGTTACAGGTGTTTACCAGTGGTAAGATATAATTATTGAGAGCTCCTCAGTGTGTTTTTAAAAGCTTTTTTTTTTTTTTTTTTTTTCTGTTGTTAGGTACATTGAACCTTTGTCTATTGCTTTGGAGAATAATAACTGGTCTTTGGTGCAACCATTACTCTCTTCATCTTATATTGGTTATGGCACATCCAGCTTAGAACAGGTATTGTTTATTTATCTTTATAGAAAGCTAATGTATTATGTCTGTTAACCTGTATTCTAGTGACAACAGTAAACTTAAATTTATCTACTGTTCTTGAAGGATGCATTGGAGATAGATCAGCTTATCAGTTACTTGATTAACAATGAGAACTCTGAAGGAGTTGTACTACTTGGTCATAGCACTGGCTGCCAGGTCTGATTGCTTATTTTATTTTATCTTTTGATGGCTACAAATCTTATATCCTACTGTACAAATAAGTATTTGTGCATTTGCAGGATATTGTGCATTACATGAAAACAAACTTATCTTGTTCCAAGGCAGTTCGAGGAGTTATTTTACAGGTACTTTCGTTTTTTGTATGTCTAATCATTTAAATGTTTGTGTATATTGTTGTTTTCCATAAATATACCTTCAGTCCTGCTCAGATCTCAATTACACTTGGAATCCTGCTGGTGAATATGGGTATGGTACCTTGAAATTTGCAGTTCTGTCCAAATTAAGGCCCATTAAGCTTCGTTTGTCAAATTAGGCATCAACCTAACATTAGTTTCTCTGAGCTAACCTCAATTTAACTTAATTGTCTCAATCTTCCATCCAAACTGTAAGTAAAAAGCATCAAACACCATTTTCTTCAAACCTTCCTTTAGTCGAAAAGTAAGAACCTACTAAACCGTTAAAAGAAAAGGAGCAAAACAGAAGTTGAGATAATCAGCATGGTCTAGATGCCATTCTAACCTGCACCAATTAGGCTCATATCAGCATGTGAGCTCATTGAAACAGGTTCAAAACATATAGAGTACCTGAATTTGGCATTTCTATCCCTTTACAGTATATTTGTGACCCTACCCAAGATTAAAACAAAGAAATATTTATATTTGTAAAAAAATAGGCACCAGTTAGCGATCGTGAGTACAGAGCAACACTGCCGGAAACACCAGTGTTGATAGATCTAGCTGCTAAGATGATTAGTGATGGCAAAGGGAATGAATTAATGCCCAGAGAAGCAGATAGTTGCGCTCCTATCACTGCCTATAGGTATTGTTTACATGCTATATGGTACATCCATACCTGTCAGTTTCCTTGATGCTTTAACTTTTCAAGTTCTAGCACGCGTAAATAGCTTCGATCACTGCCTATAGTTATATTTCACCTGCCAGTTCAGGTACTGTACCAGTATATACTGCTAATTGCATAGCTGAGGTTTCTTTGATGTTTTAATATTCAAGTTCCAAGGAGAGGGAAATGGAATACTGGTATTTATGGTCTTGGTTCGATATATGACCGGAACTCAACCAGTTGGTTGATCAGTACTGAAATAATTACATTGCATGTGTGATAAGATCTCGTACTGAAATTAATAATATACATGCAGGTACCACTCACTATGTGCTTATATGGGAGATGATGATATGTTTAGCTCAGATCTGAGTGAAGACCAATTGAGGCAGAGACTTGGTCACATGGCCAGTACACCTTGCCAGGTAAAATGGGACCCACCTTCCTCTCTCTCTGTTTTTTTCTTTTTAAGAATTGTGCCTACCTCACTCTCTTTCTCTGCCCAATCAACTTCCAATCATGGCGGTTGAGATAGTAAATGATATTTATTTTGATACTATTTTTTAAATTTCACTTGTTTATTACCACTTCTCTATCTGTTTGGAAGTGGTAACAATATTTGAAATAAAGCTGACGCTGAATACATCAATTACATGCTCTTTTTTGTAATTCTGTACGCATCTGGTTTTCAGGTGATATTCTCTATGGCTGATGAATATGTCCCAGAATATGTTGATAAAAAGGCACTTGTAGATAGGTACTATACATTCTATCTCAAATCCAAAATATATATTGGAACTTATGATATAATGTATTCCACATCTTTATATTTACTTCATGTACAGTAGTCATTGTTATTGTTGTTATTATTTTTGTTTTGGCAGATTATGTCGGGCACTGGGAGGAGCAGAGAAAGTGGCGATAGAATGGGGGAACCATTCTCTCTCTAACAGAGTTCAAGAGGCAGTTCTTGCTATAATAGATTTCGTTAAGAGAGAGGGTCCCAAAGGCTGGGATGACCCGTGGAGCTAACATGTAAATTTCAAGTAAGGGGGTGTTTTGAATTCCATTGCTGCTGTTTAAACTTCAGTTTGTCCCATATAGATGTCTTTTTCCTCAGTTTGCCAAGTAAACTTTTAGTTAATTTTGTTTACTGTGGCATGTCTTGTTTGATTCAATTTCATTTCGGTGATCGGTTAGCTGTAAATGATTGAGTGATGTCTCTTTATTTTATAGCTCAATTTGCAAGTGTTGTTGTGTTAATGAGTTTACAATTATGTGATTGTTGATATCTTTCTTAGAGGGGGAGTAGATATGCAGAGGGCAATTTAAACAGCAACAGATCTCAATTGATTCCAAACACGCCTTTCGCAAATTGCTTTAACAAAATACTGTTCTTAAAAAATATATATATATATATATATTTCAGACCAGGGTATGAAGTATAAAAGCTAATTTTTTCAGGAGTTAATATATAATTTGTTAGGATATTAGAAGAAAGGCAAAAATTAGAAAGAGATACGGATATAAATTTATGGGACAAAGAATTCATTCAACTTGACTTAAATTATATCGAGTATGATGATTTAATAATAAAACTGGTTTTCAAAATAGTGAGACTAACAAATACAGTCCTGTTGTTAATGGAATGATGAGACAAGGGGTTTACATAACAGTTTGGGCCAAAGATAAAAGATAGGTTATGTTGAAATAAACTTATTTGACAATTACAACATCTGATTAAACGAATATCAATATAAAAAATAATAGTTAACAATATAGAAAAGCAAAATTATAGATGTTTTCTTTAGTGTTAGTTAGGTTATGTATCAAACTTAATGCAGTTTAAAAACCAGTTAGTTATTCATCGAGCATTTAAAAAATTAATGGTTTGATTTTATTAGTTTTGATCGGTGATCAAATGATTTCCAAATCGCATAAAATTTGATACACAACTTATTTTAAATTATAAAAGACATATTTATAATTTTGTTTATTTAAATTCTAATAATTATTTTATCAACTATAGCGGTTGTCAAAATGCCTGGATCCAAGCTTTGAGTGTTTTTCAATGTTCACTAGGATTAGTGGAATAAATTCAAAGAAAATTAGCTAGAGAAATAAAATAAACACGTGTATAGAAATTACGCTCCCATCTTTTTTTTTTTTTTTCAAATATTATAATCGCCAATTACCTAACAGGAGGGGCCGATATACATACCCGTAAACAGTTATTTTATTATTGTTAATAAAAATTGAAAGTCATACCGTCCAATTATTTAATATACACAAAAATACTTTATTTATATTTCGAACATGCGATTACATTGCTTTATTTGATTAAAAGTTGATTTTCATAACCAGTTACTTTATTAAATGCTAGACGGCTTGCATTATTTACAAATTATTTACAAAGGACCGATAATGATTGTACGTAAAACATTTCCTACCCTATCTAAAACACAAGATAAAAGTAACAAAGGGTCAAAATATTGTATATAAGCTTTAAGCAATAATGTTTGATTATATCAAAATTTCACGTCCGAGTGACGAAAATGGTAAAATTTTTAGAAAGTCCTGCAATCCAAGCTATTGTTATTTACTTATTTTGATGATGTTTTCGTTTCTGTATTTATTAGTGCCAAGATTGCTCACCTGGCCACGACAGTATAATCTTAGAGCAGATCATGCAAGATCTACAGATTTGTTCTTAGAAATGCTTCCATTATTGGTATTTCACAGTTTCGAAAATGTGGATTTGACATCAGAATAAAATATCATTTGTAAATATTAAAATTTACTTTGCTGAACAATGACCTTGTAATTATGGTTTCATGCTAATGGAACGGGCTTATGCCTTTTTAAAAAAAATATATATATATTAAAATTTAAAAGACTAAATTTTCATTTTTCGTCTAACAAAAACATACACATGTTTCTCCATTTTCGAACAAAAGAAGACCGATTAGTTGCGTAATTCTTCGCGTGGCTATATTTTTGTGACTGACATCTGGTGTTGGATCCGATTCAGATCGTTAAAAAACTTGGAATTCTTTCTTCTTTTACGTAACATATTCGCAGAGGCATCTTCAAGTGGTTAATTTAATATATAGTAAGGATTGAAAGCAATTTAATGTATTGTATAATTCATGTGCAAACAATTTAATGTATGAAATATTTGTTTAGAAACACTAGCAATATGCGTCACAAATCATAATATTTTTATTGAAATGGCCCTACAGATAAAATATCTCCACCCTCCATTCTTGTTTCCTCCACTTGTCTCTCAAGTGTCTCTTCGTCCTCCAATTATATTTTTCTTTTTTGTTTCCATTCATGTCCTGCTTTCACTCTTTTTTTGTGTTCGCTCTCGTCGTGTTGTCACTTCCACCTCTGCCTCCTCCCTCCTATCTCCTCTGTCCCGTCACTGCCCCTTCACCCCGTCACCACTCCCTCTCTGACCGCCGTGCCACCTACTTCTGCCTCCAGTCTTTTTGTGCTTGACGATTTACCGGATGAAATAAGAGTTGTTTATGAAAATGAAGAGGGAGAAAGAGATGAAGAAGAAAAAAGACTATTAATATGTGTTTTGTGCACTATTAAAATATTACGGAATAACTATTAGAAATTTATGGAAGCAATAGTAATACTTGTAAAAAACAAAATTAAGACATGAGAAATCCACTGTAGTCTTTCTAAAAGCACTATTAAGACTTATTAAAAATAACTATTAAGACTTTTTAAAAACACTATTAAGAATTGTAAGACGCATTAATAAGATTTACAATGTGAGTATAAAGTTTTGGAAAAGGAAAAACAAAAGTGATATAAATATAACTCAAAAATATTTCATACGAATCTCATTTGAAAATGAAAATTGAGTAGAAGACATTCATAGTTTTAAATTCCCAAAATTTCTTACATATAGGAGAAAAAAAAAGGAGACATGAATATTTTTTTTTTTACTTGACGGCAAATTTGAAGAAAAAGTAGTTATGACTTATAAGAACTATTAAAATTTGATTAAAACAAATACTATTAAGACTTTGATAAAGTACTATTATGACTGGAATACTCAGTGTTGATTTTCTTTAATTCCAGTTGGCGCTGATTTTTTTTAATATAGTAGGTCCTGGAAGTTGTTTAACTGTTGAAATCATTGACCGTTAAAGTTGAAGGATGATTGAAAGTTGTAATTGGAGATTGTTATCACGTCCTAATAAATAAAAAAATAATGTCATAGGTTAAATATTTTTACGTACAAACAAAAATCGGGCCATTAGAAGTTTAGAACATACAATAACTCTCCTATTGCATCTCGGCCCCACCAACCGAAAGCAATAAACTTTTGAACCATATTTTCCCCCTTATTTCTGTTTATATTTTCATTAAGACTCAGACAACCCGAATAAGATTCTGTTTACATGCACCGCAGATCTTATTGCTTGGTTTCGATTGGAGTTGGAATAAATGTTAGTCATGATTAATTATGTCTGTATTTTTTTTTTATTCTTTTGAAATAATGTTGATTTCCCCTTTGGAACAAGCACGCTATGTGTTGTTGTTGCGCTAGTTACCTTGATGATTAAATAAAAATAAAGATAATTTATATGTTTTTTTTTATATGTACTCATTGTCTTTATTTTTCTATTTTTCTCGGAATTTAACATCATAAACTCTTAATTTCAAATATTAATACGAAAATTTTAAATATACTTAGTTCAGTTTTTCTACGCATAAATAAAAGATCACATACATATTAATTCCTTTGTTATTATCAAGTGTATATAAAGGGCGAAGTTACTGCTTAAGATTGGTGTTATTCTTAAGCACACAGTAATATTTTTGTGTGCTTAATTCTTAGTTGTATTTGACATAGACATAGCAACGTTCGGCCAACGCACGAATAATAATTTAAAAAATAACCACCAAACTAGTAAGTCAAATAATATTAGTGGCTAGGCTGTTATAAAAATTATGATTTTTAAACGGTAAATTTGGTCACTAAACTTTGTACTTTATCATATTGATCACTCAAGTTTTTCTATACCATTAAACTTTTTATTTTGTTGTAATCGAGTCACTTTATAACTTTTTTTATCTAAAATATTGATGGAATATGCTCATCCGTTACTTTTTTCGTCCAAAAAACTAATAAAATATAAAATGACATGAGGATGAATATATTGTGTTAATATTTTAGACATAACAAGCATATTTTGTTTATTTTTTTGGATAAAAAAGTATAGAGTGACTTGATTGAAACAAATAAAAAATTCAATGACTATAGAAGAACAAATCAAACTTAAGTGGCTAATTCGTGACAAATGACAAAATTTAGTGAACTTCAACAGAATTTACCTATTTTTAAAATAATGAAAGGAACAATTAAACGATAACTTCGGAATTTTTGTGTGTTCATGCTTATCACCTCTTGGATAATCCAATATTATTCTCTGTTTTTTTTAATAAAGATTTAAATCACTCAACTATTTAATATTCATAAGAAATCTTCCATTTGAATTTTGAACCCACGACATTCTTTGTTTCTTTAGAGAGTGTGAATATAATCCGATAATTGTGTTTTTTCTTTTCAAAATTTTAGATTTTATATTATCAAAATTTTGAAAAATAAAAATATAACAGAGACAAATTATGAAAGGATTTTGAAGTTTGTCTTAGATTTTAATAAGTACTGAAACTAAACTTAGGTGCCATAGCATATTGATTTTGAGGACTTAACTATTGTTAACGTTTGATAAAAATATGAAAAGCTTTTGTCAATATATATTTGGCAAAAATAGAGAAATGATCTTCATTCTAATAATTAATACAATGTTTTTTTATACAAATTCAAATAAAAATATTCATATAATTATTTAAAATTATTTTGATCTAGTGGCAAAGATCAACACCCTTTGGCAAAGATCAACACCCTTTTTTTTATACAAATTCAAATTCAAATAGAAATCCTTTATGAATATTAAAATGGAGTTTGAAATGTTAGACTTCTATCTTTTTATTAAAATAAAATAAAATTGAGATGCTTAATCTCATTTTCATCTTATTTTTTTCTTAAAACAAATGTAGCAAAAAGTAAACAGTCACCCCCCAATATGTCTGGATTGTGGGCCCGCACGCATATATCTTACAATTGATATATGAGGAGGGATCCACTTACAACAAATTTGAGTTACAACAAAGTTACAACATTCATTTTTTTCATTTTCAAAGTCCAAATCGTCGATCCAACCGTTCAACATGATCATCTAAATAAAATGTACTTGCAGATCAAATTTTATATTTTTTTGAAATATTTTACTATTTATTAAGATGGGTACAAAATTCAATGGTCTAAGTATGGCTATTTTTTGTAAAATATTTAATAAATAGTAAAAAAATTCAAAAAAATGTAAAATTTGATCTGCAAGTACATTTTATTGTGGAGATCATGTTGAACGGTTGGATCGACGATTTGGACTTTGAAAATGAAAAAAATGAATGTTGTAACTTTGTTGTAACTCAAATTTGTTGTAAGTGGATCCCTCCTCTTGATATATATTTCCTGGGTGTGCTTCTTTAATTACCTTTCCGCAAAGTTCCCGAGTTGGATTAATTATTTTTATTTATCAGAAAATCCCACGTGTTAGTTGGTTCCTGTTTTCTTTTTCTCACTCGCGGACAAAAAGGAACTGGATTCTTGAGTTTTTGACTGACAAGTGATATGCATGTCTTTTCTACTTTTCTAAGAACAAAGAAATTGAGGAATCTGGGACTTTACTTGGAAATTAACGAAAGCAACTTTATTCTTCGAAAAATTGGAAAATCATGCTGTAGAAAATTTGAAAAGGCCCAGTTTGTTACAGATTCTTGATGATTATTACACAGTAATTTCAGTGCCAAAGAAAATAACAAAGCTCCACACCGTTAACATCTGTCACAGTTAGCTTCTCTGAATCGTAATCATGATAAACCGTAAATAATATAGAATTTGATATTTTTAATAATCTTGAAAAGAAATAAAAGAAATTCAATAAATTAAAAAAATTGAATAGTATATTTATAGATATATTATGGACATATAGATAACCTGATAATAAAATTTCATGCAATTTAAGTATTATTTGTTGCATTGAGAATTGTTAATTTCGATTGTTAATTTTTCCAGTCACTTGAATGGCTGTTTCTCAGCCATGAAATCGTATCATATTGTATGTAAATGATATGTGAATAAGATGAATCATGCTTATATTGTCGGATTTTATATTTAAGCTTTATTTTTTAAGATTTTCTTAATTGTCAAAAATAAAAAATTGTCAAGTAATCATCTTTCCTTTTTTTTATAAAAATATTATGTAATCAGAACCATCACATCAAAACAATGTATCACAATGAAACATTATTATTATAAATATGTAATTATTACAGATTCATATACTTAGTATGCTATTACAAGGATTGACAATAGTTGCATAGCCATTGCAAAATTGTATCTTCTTTATAAAATAAGGGCTTCTAAATGTTTTAATAACAAACATTCTAAATTCTAAAATGGAGGCACGATGAAAAGTAGTTGCCATCATGTCTGCATTTTATATATTTTTTTTTAATAACAAATATTCTAATTTATATGTTAAAATATAACAGTTAGATATGATCTTATTATTTTCTTCACATACACATAATAAATTATCACTTTTTTATTTTAGTTTTATATTAATCAATAAGTTGAAAAAATCAACATCCAAAATTTATCCACATTGATGTATTTTTCGCAAACTCATGACATTTAACGGTTTTATTTTGACATTTGAGTTTGAATTTTAGATTATTTTAGTTCGAAAAATGGAGGCACATAAAATGAAGGCATTTGAACCCTCATCTTCTTTTTAAATGTCTATAATAAAAATTTAACTTATGTCTTCCAAATTGTAGACCGCCCACAAAAATGCGATATGTGACATGCCACGGAAATGTCCTATGAAGATTTAATCGGATGAGTATCCTCTACGGAACCCAGGGGTATAATCAGACTTTCAAATTATGAGGATTACATAAATAAAAAAATAAATTATATACAAAATCATACAGAAATAAAAAATTAAAAAATAGAGATCAATTTACTCTATTCTCTTTTCTTAAGCCCGCTGCTGACAATAGCCAATTGCGTAGAAAAAAAACCAAGCCAAACTAATATCATTTCAGTGTGAAAAAAAAAACCAAGCCAAAATAATATCATGTCAGTGTCTATTTGAATTATAGTGGTATGTTTTAAAATTTGTGTCAAATTAAGACGAACAATGCAAATCTTATTCTACACAGTAAAGGTACCGCACCAGATCCGAATCCGATTTAATCCACCATGAACGATTTTCCACATTATGTACATCTAGCTCGCCGTCATTTAAATAAATAATAAAGCCGTTATTATAAATAATAAAATAAACAGTGAATAATAAGACATGAATAAAATAAAATAATTAAAATAAATAATAACAGCGGTCAACGTGAATAAAAAAATACCTGGATACTTTATGACCCGTGATTTTTATTTTTACCCAAAAAAAATATATTTTAATATAAATAACCAGGTTTTTAAAAAAAATTTATTTCTACCCAAACCGCTAGGAATATTTGCGGTTCGAATTAAAAATTCAA
Source organism: Carex parvula (assembly GCA_025461045.1). NCBI lineage: Eukaryota > Viridiplantae > Streptophyta > Magnoliopsida > Poales > Cyperaceae > Carex > Carex parvula. The sequence continues at coordinate 15,216 of JAJGRW010003315.1, forward strand.
ACCGCTAGAATTTCTAGCGGTCTGAATTCTTAATTCAAACCGCTAGATTCTGAATTCTTAATTCGGACCGCTAGAATTCCTAGCGGTCCGAATCAAATATATAGCGGAATTCAAATTCTTAGTCTCTGAACACCGTATAAAGCTGGCCCCACCGAACACCGTATAAAGCTGTCTTTAGTCAAAGAATTTCTATTATATCAGATCTATTCTAGATCTTTTGTAGCACATATAAAGGAGTTGGCTACGGTGCAATATAATTTTGGTTGTTGTTGGGATCTGGACAATAGATATTTTGCAATATAATTTTTTTAATATTTTTAAAATAAAAAGTTAATAGACGTATTGTTAGACTTAAATTGACTGTGTATCACCTTTTATGTAATTTAAATATTATTGAATATTCCATCATTAAATATAAAGACTTCTAAGTTGTTTGATAAGCAACAAACATTGTATCAAATTTTATAGTTCATATATTATTAGCTGGATTTAAAATTATAAAAGGGCTTTGGTAGAAGACACACATATCCGGAAAGTTGTTGCATAAATCATCATAAAAAAAATGTCAGTTTAATGATTTCGATTTAAAAATCAGTCTTTGATCAAATACAATAATCTATGTGTATAAGAAGTCACATGTTTAAAACTTAAATATAAAAATAACTTGTGAATATTAAATAGCTTGTGAAATTCAAAGTGAAAAAATTTGATATCTAATCATTACTTATTGTACTTCATTTAATTAGATTTATGAATTTTTTTCTCAAATTTTTTTTCTTTAGAGTTGCGGTTGGTTCAATCAACTTTATACGTGCTACAAAAGATCTAGAATAGATCTGATATAATAGAAATTCTTTGACTAAAGACAGCTTTATATGGTGTTCGGTGGGGCCAGCTTTATACGGTGTTCAGAGACTAAGAATTTGAATTCCGCTATATATTTCATTCGGACCGCTAGGAATTCTAGCGGTCCGAATTAAGAATTCAAAATCTAGCGGTTTGAATTAAGAAGTCGGACCGCTAGGAATCCTAGCGGTTCGAATTTTTAATTCGAACCGCAAATATTTCTAGCGGTTTGGGTAGAAATAAAAATCTTTTAAAAACTTGGTTATTTATATTAAAATATTTTTTTTTTGGGTAAAAATAAAAATCACGGCTTTATGACTATTTATTACTGATGATTTTGAAATTCTTTTACAAATATTATCTACTCCGTGTGAAAGTAGAAGTACATTGATGTGATGGAACATCTAGCTTTTGATCTAATTTTTGTATGAGGAGGGTTCAAATGCCTCTATTTTTCATGCCTCCATCATGTCTCCATTTTAAAAACTTTAATAACTGAAAATTCAAAACTTAAAAATCAAAATAAAACCGTTGGATATGATCTACATCATTTTATCTATGCACGTGTAAAAAATTATGACATTTTAATTTTTTTTTGGTTAGATCAAAAGCTAGATAAAATGATATAGATCATAGATAAAATGATGTAGATCATATCCAACGGTTTTATTTTGACTTTTAAGTTTTGAATTTTGAGTTATAAAAGTTTTTAAAATGGAGGCATTTGAACCCTCCTCCTTTTGTATATTATCTAACAAAAATAGAAGTACATTGATGTGATGGAACATTTAAAGAGTTCCGATTCCTCACTTTTGATCTAATTTTTGAGTGATCTTGAGTTCCTTCTCTTTTAAATTTTCTGATTCTCCGTGTCCCATGACACATATCACGGAAAATTCGAATTGCAATTAAGTCACCTAGAAAACTTTTCCAAAAGGAACGTTTCCTGTATGCCGATTATAAATGGTAAACATGATATGATTTCTTATATATATAGCTTCTCCTAATAGAAACAAAAAAAAGTAACAAAATGCTTCTGACCAGTCTTTATTCATTATTAACAGATGTGATATGTTTGGCTCTTCTTGCAAACCAACTGGTCCAAAGCAATGAAAAATAAAAATAGAAGTAGGATGTCTATGTGCTAATTAGCATATTTATATTTTTTTTTGTTTTCTTGTAAAGTACTAGTTTACATAAAAACCTATTAACATTATTTTGGAGAAGAAGCTAAATTTAATTCTATGATACCTATTACATTGGTTTGAATAACTCCCCGATTTTATTATACTTGGTGTTATGCAGGGGAGGATCTATGTGCTAATTAGAGGTGGCTAAGTTACCCTATAACTTAAAAATTAGCAGTTTTATTATTCATATTTTTTTTATAAGTACTTAATTCTTTTTCGTCTTTTTTAACTTATACTATAGTAATTTTTTTCAACCTCCCCTGATTGATGTCTTTATTTTCAGCACATGTGATTATCCGTCATTGGTAGATTTAGTCCTCAGCAAAGTACTATGGTAATTGAAGAAAGGTCTTGATGAAACAAACACAAACTTTTTAAGGGTCGATAAAACAAAAGAAAGAAATTCACATGACTTGGAGTGAATTAATCACTTATAAAAAGTTATTGGATTAAAACAAATCGCATATATAGCCTAATTCAAACAGTTCAAAAGCCATAGAGAAATTTCATTTCTTCTTTATATCACCCAATTGAGAGCTTATGAATTGGAATTGTGTCCGAGACCTGCTATACATTGAGCAGCTACAAAATTTCCTTTCTTTTTCATATCAATCATCGTGACTGACCCCACCAAGACATGATAAACATGGGAAGAAGATTATTTGGAAGAAAAGGCAAGGTTAGATCCGATCAATGTATAGCTGCTCAATGTCAGTAACGGTATGTGCTCCTCGAGGCACCGCCAAGCAATTAATTGAGAATAATCATCCGATTAGTCAGAAAAATCCGTAACGGTTTGATCGCCGCCAACGACTAATCTACTGACTAATCGGTTAAAGGGCCATTTTTTATAACACTGCTCAATGCATAAACTATTTGAACTTTGAAAATAAAAATAAAAATATGAAATATGGTTAGAGCACAAAATTAATAATGCATTTCAACTCTACTCATCTTTTAAAAGACTACCTAGGGAACGCATTAGAGTTGGGTTTATAGTGAATATTCAAATGATGGTCTCAAAATATCATAGGTGAAGTAGATCGGAAATAATTAGTGGTTCGATTTCAATTATTTGAATTTTCGTTGTGAATCTATTCAATAATTTTGGATAACATATCATATCACTAACTATAAGTAGCACGCCAAACTCTCTCTATAATATACATCAATTTTAATGGGAGGTGATTTTGAAAGCAAGGCCAGCTTCTTTCTTTTAATAATTCACAAAATTTAAAAGTTGGGTATATCCTTATTCAACTTCTATTAAAAAACGAGCAAAGTATCCCTATTTAAAGATGCCCTTATTCCATGTTTAGAGGTGGAGCCAACGCTCAGATTCTTTGTTTGTATATATATTGTCAAGATGCCACACTTCATGTTAGAATACGTTATATCAATTAAAAACCAATTATTTGTTAGGCTATACATATATCAATTAAAATACATTAAATTGTTTTATCATTTTTAAATGACTTTTTCTCAAAATATATGATTGTCAAAATGATTATTGTCAAATAATCCCTCATTATTAATAAATAATAGTTGAGTAGAGATTTCGACCATTAGAAGATACTTTCTAAGAACTTTTAGTGAAGTTGATATTGAATTATTCTTTTACAAACTAACATTTTTAAATTTCAAAACTTTGATGTAGGGCCTACTTCTCAAGTTTGTCATGGCTAAGCTCTAATCGTTAATGATTTTTGACCATTCAAATTATGATATTCTGGAGAAAAATCGCATAATAAAATAATCACTTTCATGTGTTATATTAGATATATACCTTACATATTGATAAATATTTATTAGTGAAAATAAAAATATTTTATCGTCATAAGATTAAATTTCACAATATTTAATAGTTGCTTCAATCGTTTGAAAATGCTTAATAACTTAGACAATTATTTAGAGATCTTAAAACTAGCTCAACTATCTTCACGGAGTATCAGTTTTTTAATTCATCCTCGTTCTATTTCCTGCAAAGTGCAAAATAGATGTCTTCCGATCAATGCTATTAAAACCGGATCAGACGTCGATCCAGTAAAGTTTTGAGTCAACAGTTCACTAGTCTGACCGCTGATTTTTTAAATACTTATATATTTATGAGATGTAATTAGTAATATTACAAATAATTATTTTTTTAAAATGAATAACTACATAAAAATTCTTCCTTTGTGACTGAACGAACCTCTAACGACCCATATTAACTTTCAGCATTTTGAATATTTAAAAAAAATGTTGGCAACAGTGGACTCATGATAAACACATAATTATTTGAAAAAATACATTACATGAATACAAAAAATAACATTAAGTTGTCCACAGAAAATCACATACTAGCATTTTCATCCTGGAAGTTACTTTTCACCATGGACGGAACTAGAAAATTAAGATAGAGGGGCTGAATGAATAAGTTTTATGTAATATTATATTATAAGGGGGACTAATAATAATAATTTTCGTAAAATGCAAAATTTTGAAGGTAAATAATGCAAAATTTTCAAAGGATAGGGGGAGCTTGGCCTCCTTTTCTTACCACTTAATTAGTTACGCCCCTGTTTTCACCTCAAAAGAAGAGAACAAATAGCCTGCCCAAACTCAAAAAAATAAAAAATAAAAACTGGATTTTTTTTTTGGTTCACTGACTTTTTGAATGAAACCGGCCGGGTTTTTTTTTCTTGTTTGGCCTTTTATCCAAATCGAACCAGATATGATTCCAAGTCCGACTTTTTTCGGTCCAGTTTTAATAACGGAAGTTGCACCAATTTCCGGATTATCCCCGGATTCAATTGAAAAGTGTCTGTAAATTTTTTCACGAGATTATGTAAAATTCAATACTAAAATCTGTAAACCGATTCAACAAATTCTGTAAACATAACAATTTTTCATTACTGTGTGGTCCCCAATAAGGCTCCACTTTAACCTCCAGTTTAATAGCCGGGACCACTAGGACAACTAGGACCACTTGTATACCTTTGACCGGGACCACATCTAGAAGATTTGTAATGATTTTTCAAAAACAGTAACTAACCGGGACCACTTTTAAATTCTGTAAACCTTTTCTTTAAATTATGTAAACCGGTAAAAAAAATTAAAATTTTTTTTTTCAAATTTTTTCTTCAAATATGCATCTAGATGCTACTTCCAATTTTTTGAATTCTATAAATTTGATCACATAATTATTTACATTTTCTTTGAACACTGTAAACTGGAATTTTTTTTCAAAGTTTAATTTTATCAATTTTTTTTAATTCTTAATCTAGATGTTTCTTTCAATTATCTTGAATTCTATAAACCTTATCTCATAACACTGTAAACCTTTTATTTGAATAATGTAAACGGGTAGAAATTTTCAAATTTTTTTTTTTCAATTTGTTTTTCAGATCTGTACCTAGATACTACTTCCAATTGTTTTGAATTATGTAAACCTTATTACATAACACTGTAAACCAATTATCTGAATATTGTAAACTGATAAATTGTTTTGAATTATGTAAACCTTATCACATAACTTTGTAAACTGAATCTTTGAATTCTGTAAACCTAAATTGTAAATTTTTTTTTTACGTGTTGCTTACAAAAACTATAATTTTATGTTTTGTATTATGTAAATTTTACTGTAAAACTCTATAAGGTGATACTGTAAGTACTGTAAACATAACAACAAATCTCAAAACACACCTACAAACCATTTTTTTCATTCAAAAAATATACAAATTCAAAATTTATAACCAAACCACCTGAGATTAGAAATCTAAGAGTTGTAACCTTACAATGCATGTCTAACTCATGTTACATATTACACCATATCTAGCATGCCTAAGCAGAACACTCTCATATTTTAGTGTTATCCATTGCCATTTTAAATTTTGTCCATGCTACTCAGTGGAGTGCAATTTTTTTCTACCAGTAGACACAGGACCAGTCAAAATTGACAAATATTACACTTTGTATATTCTCTAACAGTATATCACAATCCAGACATTAGCAGAAAATTCAAAAATTATCAACAAAACAATAAAAAATGCCCTCTTATTCAATTCTTACAAGAGTTACTTCTCCCTTCAAAATATATGATAAACCCTCCACTTCCCTTTCAACTTAAACATATGGCACATGAAGATTTGATAAACATAGGAACGAAATTTTTCCCAGCAATGGGCTTATGCATTTTAGCCCTCATAAGATAGAAATCAGTAATTTGGTTCCTAAAATCTCACATATCTTTTCAAAGAACCACACATTTGACACCTCATTCACTTTGTTCATATATTACTCAGAAGACCCCACCTTTACATTATTTTGTGAAAAAGTACCGACTGATTAGAAAAAAACAGGTAACTTCCGGCAAAACTCGTAGAAGTTGGCATGTTGAGAGACTTCCATTTTCTTGATTGGCTTCCTCAAACTTGCACCATACCTGGTTCCTTCAAAAAATAAAATTCAATAAATAAAGTTAGACAAACAAACAGTACAGGGAAAAGGCATGAAAGTAAATGTTCTTCTCAAATTACATACCGTGTTTGCCAACAATTCCAGTCTTCTTGGTGCGCTTCGTCTGGAATAAAAACATTGTATGTTAGAAATTGCGATAATATTGAAAAAAGGCATCTGTAAAAACAGATAAAATGTTGTACATAAAAAACAATTGACATTTATTAGTACAGATGTACATGCTATAATTGATCTCACTCAACACACCGCATACTAGTAGGTACTGTTGTCCCTAACGACACCTAAAAGGGGTGAATGAGTCTGTTTAAAATTAACCCCTACAACTTGTAACTATTGGTTGGATAGACAAATTTCAAAGTCGTTCATGTGTTTAACTAATTTAACTAACCTATCTGCTGTAAGTTCTTGGCAGAATCAAGAACTTGTAAATTAACTAACTAATTGAATATTAAAGTGCAGTAAAATAAATAGATAGAGTTAGAGAAAGTGACACATGAGTTGTTAACGAAGTTCAGTTACTGAAGGACTTACGTCTCCGGGGCAACACAACCTTAAGAGGCACGCCTTTCTATTACCTAATGAAGAAAGGAATACAAGTTGTGACCGGTACAAGACAACACTCCTGCAGTTCACACACATGACAGTTTGAGCGCAATAGCTCAAAAGAAAGAAAGAAAGATGAGAACACATGCTCCGGTATGAGGTGAGCTACTAGGCTCCGATATGAGACGGGCTTGCAAGCTCTAAGTTTCACTCTAATCAAGTTAGGTGAAGTATATTTGAGATTGCGATAATTGAAGTTTTAGCACAAGCAACAAAATGGATTAGGCTAAACCTCTCAAAAGGATTATAAGGTGTAAGATTTGTGAGGTATTCTCTCATCAATGAGACAGGAGACATAGCCCACTATTTATAGTGGAATTCAAAGGAGAGCCAATGGCTCTTTGCAGATCACAAGATCTACAACATAATGATTTAGCCTATTTTGCTTGTGCCCAAGTTTCCAGTAATGATCATACCCGGTTATTTGAATTTTGAATTTGATATCCAGCCAAGCAACGGCTAGACTCGGGGGATCTCAACCTCAGATCTACTTTACCATACTTTTGGACATAAATAAAAATTACAACACAAATGGTAAAGTATGATCTTGATCTTCATATGATCCTCCATATTCTTCACGATTCAGCATCCCATCAATATCCGACATTTCAAATGGCTTGTGTGAATCTTCTATCAGATCATATGCATTAAATCATTTAGTGTAGCTCGATGAGATCATGTAACATATTATCTTGTGCTGCTGGTCACGTTCCGACTTGTCATGACAAATACTTTGACTTTCTTTGACCTTCGGACTCGCCTTGTTACACCAACTTGTCATGATGTTGACTGTTGACTTTCGTTGACCTTTGGCTGTAATTCTCAAACCTGCACATATTCTTAAACAGAAAAATTGTAAAATTCAATAGCTATATATTTTGTAAATTAGTCAAACAGCACAGAAGATTGCTTACAACAACAGATACTAAAATTAATCTCGATACCACAAATGTGCAAAGAAATCTGACTAAACAACTCTTCTGGATAGTCATCTAATTGACAAATAAGCATCAATTGAACCGTATCCTGGACCAAAGTATCAATTATGCCCCAAATTCAAATGTTAATGAAAAAAGCAGTACTTCTTTGACGGAGCACATCAGTGCGCAGGCCGAGCAGATCTAGCATGAGGGCACTCAAACAGCATGAGATCAATTGTCTCTACTTGAACATCGCAAAGACGACACACATCGGATACTGACTGAATCCGATGGTGCAGAAATTGACTAACTGGCACGGCCTGGTGCAAAATTTTCCAAATAAAAAATTGAACTCTAGGAGTGACATTCTTCTGTTGCCAAAGTGGGGGTACAAATCTGCTGTTATTCTTTGGAATCACAGGACCGTGTTATTCCAAATCTATCTATTTATTTGTTTGAAGATTCGTGCATAAAAAATAAGTGTTGTTGAGATTCATGCATTTCAAAAAATGAAGGAGTAGATTTGGAATCACAGGATCATGCAATTCTTTTAGAATCGCAGCAGATTTATTTCTGCCAAAGTGTGTGCGCTTAAGTGCCTCATTAAAGTCTTGCTCGTGCAGGAAAATGGTACCAGCTAGCAATCAATCAAAGCGTAGGATTGCTTCCTATTGAACAATCACCCAAGAGCTCCTTTGAGACTTGAAATTACTAATTCCTTTAATGTTCATACAATAAAGAGGCACAGATATAAGTTGGCAGATACAGCTAACTTTATGGTACTGTAATACATACCATCAAACCAAAACTTAGTACAAGGACCTACATCTAAAAAATTTCAGAAAAAAAATTAAAGCGAACTAATTTGTTGTTCCAGACTGCAGAATGGGCTTTTATATTTTTTGAACAAGTTTTTATTCAATAATACAAAGATACAACAATGACTAAATTGCAGATACAACTGATAAGTTCATAATAAAAGTGAGGATAAATTGAATAAGAATTACTAGAAAAATAATCAAGTGTTTCATCACCTATCCCTGAAGATTTCTCCAATTTATTCCTGTATGAAAAAAGCTTGCAAGGAAAAGTAATGTAGCTCCTATCCTAGTAAATGCAAAATCACCTAAAACGACCTTAATCCATAATTTTTTTTTGTATTTTCCACAGTGAAATTGAATTCTTTCAAATATTTTACTTAGTTCCTTCTCTTTTCCAATATGTTCTTAAGTGATTACATTCTTATTCAGCCCGCTACTTGAATCAGTCAAATAACAGTTGCCATCACTAACAAATTGGTTAATAAACTGACACCCGAGATGATTACATTCTTAGTGCTATAGATGATATCCCCTCCATTTCTTCTCCTTTCCTTCTCCTCTGAACCCATCTCTTTCGCTCTTGCTTGCTCCAGTAGTAGAACTTTGCGGTATCCAGTTCACCAAGGCAAATTTCATGCACAGTGTTGTCGGAGGAGATCGGCTACGGAGTGCGGCCGATGCACGGATTTGTTTTTATGTCAATCAATAAGTTGAAAAATCAACATCTAGAAATTATCAACATTAGTACATTTTTACAAGCTCTTGACGACAAACAAATCAAAGTTGAAACGTCATAATTTTTTACACGTACATAGTTAAAATGATGTAGATCATATCCAACGGTTTTATTTTCATTTTTAAGTTTTAAATTTTGAGTTATTACAATTTTTAAAAATAAAAGTATGATGGAGCCACAAATTAAAAAGGAAGACATTTGAACTCTCCTCATATATATAGGAAATTGCTAATATGCTATGCATAGCATAGAGGGCCTCCTTGCTACGGCTTAATATTTGAGTTCTCAAAATTCTAATAGTCGATCCGAACCGTTCAACGTGATATCCATATGAATATGTACTTGCAAATCAAATTTTATATTTTTTAGAATTTTTTTACTATTTTTTTAGATAGGTTGAAAAACACCTGATCTGAATGGTACAGAATTTTCAGATCAAGTGACTTTCTACCTATCTAAAAAAATAGTAAATAAATTCTAAAAAATGTAAAATTTGGTTTGTAAGTACATATTCATATGGAGATCATGTTGAACGATTCAGATCAACTGTTAAGATTTTGAAAACTCAAATATTGAGCCGTAGAACGGAGGCCCTCTATGCTATGCATAGCACCGTAGCCAACTCCTATATATATATATATATATATATATATATATATATATATATATATATATATATACAGAGAGAGAGAGAGAGAGTTGGGCTACGGTACTTCGCGAAGTAAAACGAGTGTTTTACTTCACGTCTATATCTTCAATTTCAAAGTTCAAAACGTCGATCCAAACAGTTCAAGTTGATCTCCATATTAAATTACGCTTGGAGACCAAATTTTACAATTTTAGAAAAAATTTACTATTTTTTTGGAATTTTTTAAAATCACTATTTTTCAGAAAATCGTGGACCATTAAAAATCAGTGATTTTAAGAAGTTCCAAAAATAGTAAAAAATTCTAAAAATTGTAAAATTTGGTCTCCAAGCACAATTTAATATGAAGATCAACTTGAACGGTTCGGATTGACGTTTTGAACTTTGAAATTGAAGATATAGACGTGAAGTAAAACACTCGTTTTACTTCGCGAAGTACCGTAGCCCAACTCTCTCTCTCTCTCTCTCTCTCTCTCTCTATATATATATATATATATATATATATATATATAGATAGAGAGATAGGCTATCATACTTTGGGAAGTAAAGAGAGTGTTTTACTTCCCGCTCATATCTCTATTTTTAAAGTTCAAACAGTCGATCCGAACTTCTAAAATGATCTTCATATTGATATGTGCTTGGAGACCAAATTTTACATTTTTTGGAAATTTTTTACTATTTTTTTTAGAATTTTTGAAAATCACAGCTTTTCATTAAATAAAAAAAAATAAAAAATTCACAAAAACACTAATTTTCAAAAATTCTAAAAAAATAGTAAAAAAATTTTCAAAAAATATAAAATTTGGTCTCCAAGCACATATCAATATAAAGATCATGTTGAGAAATTCAGATCGACTGTTTGAACTTTGAAAATAGAGATATGAGCAGGAAGTAAAACACCCTATTTACTTCCCAAAGCATCGTAGCATCACTCTATATATGAGGAGGGATCCACTTACACCCTTTTTTGGTGACATCGGATTAATCCTACGTTTTTAAAGTTTTCAAAGTCCATACAGTCGATCCAAACCGTTCAACATAATGAATATATTAAAATGTACTTGCAGGTCAAATTTTACATGATGAATATATTTAAATTTTTTTACTATTTATTAGTATTTTACAAAATCACTGTTTTCAATCCATTAAATTTTTGTACCCATCTTAATGTAAAATTTGATCTACAAGCACATTTTAATATATTCATCATGATAAACGGTTTGAATCGACTGTTTGGACTTTAAAAATGTAGGGTGTAATCCAATATCACCAAAGAATAAGGTAAGTGGATCCCTCCTCTGTATATATATAGAGGAGGTATCCAATACCTCATACCTTTCATACCTCATCATGTCTCATGTTTTATATCTTCATTTTCAATACTTAAACTATCGATCCGAACCGCTCAACACAATATCCATACTAAAATATGCTTGGAGATCAAATTTATAATTTTTGAAAATATTTTACTATTTTTTAAGATAGGTACAAAATCACTGGTTTTGGACCGTTCAAAAACAGTGATTTTGTACCTATCTGAAAAAATAGTAAGAAATTCCTAAAAAATATAAAATTTGGTCTACGAGCGTATTTTAATATGGATATCATTTTGAACGGTTCGGATTGACAGTTTAAATTTTAAAAATTAAGATATAAAACATGAGGCATTATGAGGTAGGAAAGACATGAGGTATTGAAACCCTCATCATGAATATATATATAAAAAAGCAAGCCTCGGAGATGCATATAGAAAAAAAAAATAAAAAACTGGTCCTCGGGAGAATGCACAAGCATTGATTTATCTTACATAATAGATCAAGAGTTATATGCACTCGAAATATAATAATATCGCTTGAGAGAAAATAAAAAAACCAAATGAGTATTAAATTTCCAGGTGTGAGGCCATCGAAGCCCGTGTAAATTTTCTGGTCAAGAAAACTAAAGCCGATATACTACTCTCTCCCATAACCTTGATTTCTTTTGTACAGCTATATATTATATGGAACCTTTTCATATTTTTTCTTTTCTTTTTCTGTTATTTTCTTCTTCTTCTTACCGTCCTTCTTATCACACGCTGCGGGGCAAATTTTGTATGACGCATGCAGTACTATACTACTATTGCTGATAGCTATCAAGAGTTTTGTGGTCCCCAGCTTCCTCTCGGACCACATGCTAATGGACCCCACAGAACACTAACTACACAGTGGTCGCCACTGAAACTCGTGTTCCATCAGAAACCTGTTTACACCTGTCTCTGTTGCAGCTACCTGCTGGTACTACTGTTTTATTGAGTAAACTCTTTCTGGCCTTGTAATTTTTCTTCTCATGTTCTCTACCTTTGTGCAAGAACTCTCTAACTATACCAACGCTGGGCCTCTCCACAAGGCTGTACCATGCCATGTCGAAAGCTTTCCCCTTTTTCTGGAAAACCTCAGTGGCGTCAATCCGGTGAACATTCCACCCAGGCAGCATGCACAGCCGGTGGATCTTGGCCAGCTGTCGGGAGGCCAAACTACACGTGTTTGCTTTGATCTCTTTGATTGCATCCTCCAAGAGCTTAGAGCGCTGCCTGTCACTCAACAACCCTTCAAATCGCAGATATTGATCCATCTCCGGTAACCCAATTGCACGTCTAATGCCCTTTTTGTAGTCCACCAAAGGATCAAACATATCTCTGACCTCATCTACTAGACCCCTCTCAACCATCCGGTCAACACGCTCCGAAACAAAAGATTGTAGTACGGCTAGGCGCACGTCCACCCAGAGAAAGCAGCACTCAAAATGTTTCCGGTATGCTCGCCCGCCTCCATCAACCAGCTCCTCGAGATATGAGTTGGAGCCGCCTGCCACGATCGGCAAGAGGTTGTGGCACGTGATCATGCTAGCAGCCAGGTATGCCTCCCGTCGAAAGTCGTACGCTGAGAAATCATTGTCCGGTGCAGCAACACCAAGGAGGTGGTGTGGCACCCCCTTGCACTCTTCAGTGGTGACCTTGTTTGTGACAATGTTTAGCCCGGCATGTATCTGCATCTTGTCAGAATTAATGACTTCGCCATTGAAATGGAGAGCTAGGTCGATTGCCAGCCTGGACTTGCCTGTGCCGGTTGCACCCATCACCACAACCACTTTCTGTTTATGAAGTGGTGGTGGGACCCTTATGAGGTGCTCCGGAGGAGGGGTTCTCCGGTGGTGCTCGAGCAAAGGTACTCTTGTCAGTGAGTGAAGTTGATGAGGTGACTTTAGATGTGCTAGGATCATGTCAAAGAGGCTATAAGTGGCCTTGTGTTGTAATCTATATAATGGAATCTAGGTCTCTTCCTCTTCTCTTGACTAAAGTGTATAGGAGAGTTGGATGTATATATACTGCTCTGGAGGTTAAAGTAGGGATTTATAATGATTAAAATATTCAGTTATTCACAAATATAACATACTGTGATATAAAGAATGTGGGGCCTTGGTGGGCCGGGGCTCCTGCTTTGTGGTTAATTGATTACTGAATTTGTGATATGATGTGCCATCTAGGGCCGCAAACGAACCGAACCGAATCGAACCGAAACGAACTTATTTTCAGTTTGAATTTGGTTTGAATTAATTTCGAACTAAGTTTGGTTTGAATTAATTTCGAACAAACTCAATTTCGAAACAATTATTTTACGAACTGAATTCCGAACTTTTACGAACTTTGTTACGACTTACAAGTTATGACTTATGGCTGGGCCATAGTTCGAAATTACAACACTTCAATAAAAACTCAGGCATTCTGAATTCTAATTACACAGTACACCAAAATTTATATCAAAGTTCATTACAAATACCAAAATTTATATCAAACACTAAAGTTTAGTACAATCAATCAAAGTTCAGTACAATCACATAACCCAAATTTTCCAAATAGCCAACAAGAGCAATATCACCAAAGTTTTCAAATATTCAAAGTACAATTTAAATATCAATAGAACAACATAATAATCACCAAAGTCTTGGAATTATTACAAACCCAAATATTATCCTAAATAAAACATTAAAGTTCATTATCAGTGAAAATCAACGGTTCACGTTTGAGTTAATTTCGAACTAAGTTTGGTTTGCGAACCTATTTCGAACGAACTAGGTCCAGTTTGAGTTTGGTTTGAATTAATTTCGAACTAAATTTAGTTTGAATTAATTTCGAATCAAATATTTTACGAATTTTTTCGAATCAAACTCGAATCGAATTACGAACTACGAATTTTTTGTGCTGCCCTATTGCCATCGTTCATAGTGGTGTTTAATTAACGTTTGATAAAGGGCTATTTAACGGGTGGGGTTTTTCCGAAGGATTTTGAACAAAGCCTCGTCCAAGCCGGGCTAGATCCAGCATGTGCGCTTCTGTTTCCTGGGATCAGTGTCGGATTGAGATGGAGTGATGCAAATTGGTACGATGAGGCTATGGTTAATAATTGGTCCTTTGAATTTTTGAAGTTTCTGATTTGCACAGTTTTGCAAATTGGATGCGTCATGCGTGGTGCACAGTTTTACAAAATAATTATCTCAAGACTGAAGGTGTTGTCATCTACTGATCTACCGACATTTTTATTAATATCCAAAGTTTAATAGAAATTAATAAATATACCGCTGAGAAGTTATAAAAATACTCATACTGATTATTTTTTGGTCGGTACTCAATTTAGTTCATTACCGACTAGAAAATAGCCGGTACTCAAATTTTTTTTGTAATACAGTACCAGCCATTTAGAGACTGAGAGTAAGATGCTGAAATCTAACATTATCGAATTTGTTTTTAAATATTTGTTAGATTACTTCTTTTGATATATAATTAGCATATTTAAACTAAAATACGCTAAATTACTTGAAATTATGTTAAAGTACGCTAAATTACACTAAATTACATTAAATTATACTGAAATACGCAAAATTACAATAATTACAAAATGAAAGATACTCAATTTTAGGATGTTGGTTATTGTCAAATTAAATTCACTAGCCGCATGCGAACACTAAACTACGTTTTTTTAGGTACTAACTTTTAACAATTTCACTATGCTGCATACGACACTGTCACTAGCCGCATACGGGTCGTTGTGTGTCTACCGATGATAAAAAACTTTAACTCAATTTTTTAGGCACTAAACGATATTTTTTTTACAATTCTGATTTTGTCAGTCCCTTAGGGGTGACGAGGGCGCCATTGGCCCCGTCTCGTCCCATGCTTTCCGAA
The DNA here is from genome assembly GCA_025461045.1 of Carex parvula. Lineage (NCBI taxonomy): Eukaryota > Viridiplantae > Streptophyta > Magnoliopsida > Poales > Cyperaceae > Carex > Carex parvula. The sequence continues at coordinate 30,654 of JAJGRW010003315.1, forward strand.
TTGGGGTCATACGTGCAAATCCGAGTTTCATAACCAAAGTTATGGCCGTTTAAAATTAAAAAAAACAATACTTTCGTGCAAAAACACCGATAACGCACCGATGCTTTATACACGGCCTAACAACGACAGAAGTGCATCGATGTTTTTCATTGCAAAAATATCAGCGACGCACTAATATTTTTTTAGCACTATTCTGCTTAATTGTCAATGTTAAATCTAATAAAACATCGATGTTTCATTACAAAAATATCAGCGACGCACCGATATTTTTTTAGCACTACCAGGCTAATAAAATATCGATGTTTCATTGCAAAAACATCAATGATGCACCGATACATGCAACCGATGTAACACACGCATCCAACCAAATACATTTGTTTGATCTTAGCCAAACCGAGTGTAAATTTCAATCTGAGTTTCCTACGACTTTTTCTTCTAGCCAACTACGTTATGCCTATCTTAAAAAAAAAATTGGATACCAGCCATTAAATGACCGGTACAGTTTTAAAAAAAATGTATATTTTGAGTACCGGCCATTTTCTGGCCGGTAATGAATTAAATTGAGTACCGGCCAGAAAATGACCGGTATAGATATTTTTATAACTTCTCAACGGATCTGGATATAATAATGAATTTCTATTAATTTTGAATATTAATAAAAATGTCGGACTGATCTACCCTAATTGTTTCTATAATAATTTCAAAGACCCACTTATATAATTTTATCTAATTTGGTTATTTCTATATATATTATGTGGATATATATTAAATAAAAACTGATATTCTTAAAAAGAATAATATTGTTGTCAACAAACACATATTGACTTTTCGGTATCACACAAGCACAGTTATTACATGGCTTTTCAACAAACACATATAGTATTGTGTCCGTGTTACAACACATACAGTATTGTATCTGTGCGTGCAACGGAAACTTATTATAAAAGAACAAAAAAAACCTTATACAAAATAATATATTTTTATAAAATAATTTTGACTAAATGATAAAATAATATTCCTTAAAATGTCATATTTGATTAAATGACATATATATTTTTCTGATCTTTTTGACATATATTTATAAAAAAAATGACAAATAATATTTCTTAAATAATATAAAAAATAGAAATTAATTCAAAAAATTTATTTTAAAAACATTTAAAAATTAGAAGAAAATAAGGATCAATTAGAAAGATGATATAATTTGCATGTGGCAAGTACGTGTCTAAATAAATTTAGACTTCTATACGTAAGAAAACAAAAAAAAATGCATAGAATCAAAAGAAGCAAACTATTTGATCGGAGAGCTGATATTTAATCTGAAATTTTATTTTTTACACAACTGTTGATGGATATTGATATCTACGTACTTAATATAAACAGGAGCGTAACTGCATCTTGAGGAAAGGTGGCTACCTTTCATTGACTGGTGTCATATTATCATTAGTAGTGTCTAGCTAGTATAGTGGGAAAAATGGCACGGCGGAGACGGCACGGCACACGTGTCAGTTACGTGCCGTGACTCGCGTGTGCCGTGCCGTGACCATTCGCGTGCCGTGCTCATCTTTTGAAACTTTGGCACGGCACAACACGTGAAAGATTTAGTCACGGCACGGCACGACACGTAGTCACGCGAGTCACGTGTAATTAGAACATTAAATATTGATTTAATGGTAAATCTTGAATAAACTAACCTAAATTATGATTAAATGGTCACGTGAGTCACGCGAGTCACGTATGGTCACGTCATGTTTAAGCACGGCGTGACTCACATGGCGTGACCATTAGCGTGCCGTGACTATCCATTGACATTTTGGTCACGACATGGCACGGCACGTGAAAAATTAACTTGGTCACAGCACGGCACGAGACCAAAGTCACAGCGTGTTAGTCACAGCACAATACCAAAGTCACAGCGTGTTAGTCACGGCACGGCACGTTTTTCCCACTCTACTAGCTAGCAAGTTCATAATTGCTTATATAGTAAAATGATGGATGCTTCGGTTGATAGTGATGCCATGGTTGGGGAAGGAGTTCTATATCTTGTGACTCTTATCTAGAGTGGGAAAAATGGCACGGCGGAGACGGTTCCGTCATAGAACGGCACGGTTACGGCATGGAACGGTACGGTAAGTGTGTCAGTTACGTGTCGTGCCTCGCGTGTCCCGTGCCGTGACTATTCGCATGCCGTGCTCATCTTTTGAAACTTTGGCACGGTACGGCAAGTGAAAGATTAGTCACGGCACGGCACAATACACACGTAGTCACGCGAGTCACGTGTAATTAGGACTATTAGATATTGATTTAATGGTGAATCTTGAATAAACTAACCTAAATTATGATTAAATGGTCACGCGAGTCACGTATGGTTACAGCACGTTTAGGCACGGCGTGACTCATGTGGCGTGACCATTTGCGTGTCGTGACCACTCATTGACATTTTGGTCACGGCACAACACGGTACGTGAAAAATTAACTTGGTCACAGCACGGCACGGTACGGCACGAGACCAAAGTCACGGCGTGTTAGTCACGGCACGTTTTTTTTCACTCTACTCTTATTAATAAAAATGTTACACTTTTGACATTTAAAATTTTAATTTTTACAAAGAAATATTCCTATTAGTCTCCGTTATAAAATGAAATTACATAACATTTATACATTCAACTCCTCTATCTTAATTTTCTAATTCCGCCTCTAAATATAAATATAAGAAAATAGATATAACATAATGCGCTTATCTCCCAAAATAAAATAATAAAAGGGCGTATCGGGGCAACCTGTCCGCAAATGTTGGATCTGTCCATGAGGTTTATACCGAATATGATCTCAATCTCTTTCTTTTTGTTTTTTTAGACTAATATAATCTCAATCTCAGAAACCAAACAACTATGAAGAACAAGGTCAATTTGTAACCAGTGGATAAATTAAGGTGACTCTCAACATATATCCAATATCCACTTTTAGAGTATGTCAAATCGAGAAAGGATCGGAAATGACATAAAAACAATCGCTTGTCCGGATAAATTGACTTCTACAGGAATCTCAATTATCCTGACTAATTACATAATTTTCTGTAAAATAGTGATTTTGTACCTATCTGAAATATAGTAAAAAAATTTCAAAAATTATAAAATTTGATTTCCAATCATATTTTAACGTGGATATCATGTTGAGCGGTTCGGATTGTCTGTTTGAATTTTAAAATTAAAGATAAAGATGTTGGGGTACGATTGAGACATAAAATAATGAGGGCATTTGAGCCCTCATTAGCAATATAACACATACAAAATATATAGACCAATGTTTCATTGTACCCGAAAACTAATAACTGTCTTTACCACCAAATTAAAACCAACACCAAAGTATCTGACTGCATAAATAAAAAAAACAAGAACTGTTTTTACCACCAAAATACCAGCACCACACATTGGATCAGTAACTTACAATTTCAAAGTTCAATAACTGTTTTTACTTACAATTCCACAAGGTCAATAACTGTTTTTACTCACAACAATAAATTAAGGTGACTCTCAAGTAAAAACAGTTATTGCCCAGTCAATTTGCATTAGTATCTTATAATTCACAGAATAACTGTTTTTTCTAGCCACCAAAATGTACATCAAACTGGTAATTAAACTAATTCCAAGAAGAACTTACACCATTGGATACGGATGTCATGTAATACATGTTCATTGTATGGCATTCTGAACATATGACATTGTATGAATAAATCAAAACATATTATAATATATATAAGAACTTAATCTGAAAACATGATAGAAACAAGTGATTGACATACCTTTAGAAAAGAACTATTGATTACTCTAAACTTGCTCTAATCGACCTACTTTTTTTTATTATCGCCCTCTCATTCGTTACTATTGGAATAGTTTACTTATCGGTATTTAGCTGTGGGTATTGTTGCTTCATAATGACTTGGATAGTTGGCTAATAGGGAATGCCTCACATGGGGAATATAGTAATATAAGAAAATAAGGTACATAACCAATAAAATTGAAGCCATACAATGAGAAATATCAGGGCGCATTTCGTTTAAATAAGTATCACAAACCTAAAAATCTAATTTTTCACGAATCTAGAAATCTATTTCAAAGTGTACTAACCTAATTGCTCTGAGAGTACAGCTAAACTGTTTTCCTCCGTTCTAGCTGGAAGATGAACAAATTCTGAATTTGTGTGATATCAATTGTGAAACTACTTTCTTGGATTTTCTTCATCTTAGAGGACAGGGTGAGGCAGAGGAAGGGGCAAAGGGTTAAAGGTTAGGCGAACGGAGAGGACAGAGATAGGCGGAGGAGAGAACACGAAGAGGAGGAAAACTACAATACATCAAAGAAATGGACAAAGTACATCCAGCACATGATTGCAATTGATTCAATTTGTGTATTTTTCTATATTTTTTCGTCAACCAAATCTATAATGACATAATGAGTTTTGATTGGTAAATATTATATATTTCTGGAGATGAGTCGATTACCTTGTTCGTGGTTTTTTTACTAGATGCTCTACAAATAATTGCCTCTTTGCGTCCTTTACTTCACTGGTTTTGGTACTTTCAATTGCAGTCCACAACTGCAAGTCTGAATAAAAAAATTTAGTTTATAGGGCTAGTATTTTTGTTAGAAATTAATAAACTTAATTATTAGTCAAATATAATAATTAATGGTTGGAACTCTCTAGAATTGTCATGAATGTAATAGTAATAGTTGGAATTCTCTAGAAGTCATGTTGTGGTCTTCTAGGTTGTCTTGAAAGATGAAAAACGTATATAGAAAATAGAGGGGGTTAATGAGAGGTTTAAATGTCATTTAGTGATAGTAGAGTGTGTAGAAAGTTCTTATGGTTTATATAATATGTGAGTGGTCTTTTGAATGTAAGAGAGTAAGGAAATATTGATAATAGAAGCAATTTTTCTGTCATAGAGTGTTCTCTCTTCCACTATTAAATATATTAAGTTTTGCCTCATATTAAAATCGATTCTATCAAATTGGTACCAGAGTCTTGTTGAAAATAGCCACTAGAAATCCAAATGTCTCCTTCCAATACCCAATTCTAACCAAAACCAACTACGATCAATGGTAGCATTGTCGAAAACAGAATTGAAGAGCCCGAAGATGATAGTGCACTAACGGTAGCTGAGATGAATGCATTGCAAAAGAAAAGAAATGAAGATCAAACTGCGCTAAGTATCATCCATCAAGGGTTGGATGGCGACATGTTCGAGAAAATTACCAATGAGATGAGTTCTAAAGATGCATGGGAGATTCTTAGAAATTCGACAGTTAGAGTAGACAAAGTGAAGAGCACCGGCTCCAAACTTTAAGAGCTGAGTTTGAGTCGCTTGTGATGAAGAAGAGTGAGTCGGTTGGAGACTATTTTATTCGAGTATTGGCAGTGGTGAATCAAATGAAGAGGCTTGATGAAAAAGTGCTGAAAGTTGTAGAGAATATATTGTGCTCTCTTAATGCAAAATTCAATCATGTGGTGGTGGTTATTGAAGAGTCGAAGGACACCGAGTCTATGACGGTCAATGAGATGAGTGGGTTATTGCTGGCCCATGAAGAAAGAATGAAAAGAACTCAACAAGAGCAGATAGAGCAAGTACTTCAAGCCAAGGCAACACTAAAAGAAGAAAAACCAGGCAGCGGTGAAGGTAATCGCGACAGAGGCTGTGGTGGCTATAGAGGCCGAGGTAGAGGTCGCCGCAGAGGCCGTGGTAAAGAACAAGATCAATGGCATGAGAACAAAGAAGAGAAGAACCAACATAACTCGTACACCGGAGGCCGAGGTCAAGGAAGAGGAAGATCAAGTAAGTACAATATTCAATGTTATAATTGTAACAAGTATGGTCATTATGCACCGAAATGCTATCACAACGAAAAAAATGTGGTAGAAAATGCAAATCTTGCTACCAATAAAGAAACCGATAATATTGGTGTTGTGCTATTAGCAAATAAAGAGAATAATCCTGATAATGAGAATGTGTGGTATCTCAATACGGGTGCAAGCAACCACATGTGCGGGTACAAGCATATGTTTAACAATATTAAGGAGATAACAAATGATCATGTCTCATTTGGAGATGCCTCTAAGGTGTGTGTTGAAGGCCAATGTAATATTTTAATTCAATTGAAGGATGAGATCCAAAAGTTTATTTCAAATGTTTATTATGTCTCATAAATGAAAACCAATATTTTGAGTTTGGGACAATTAATGGAATTGGGTTATTCGGTTAACATGAAAGGAAATTTTCTTTATTTGAGGGATCAAAATAATCGTTTGCTAGCCCAAGTAGAAATGACCAAAAACCGCATGTATAAATTAAATTTGGTGAATGTTGAAGCAAAGTGTTTAAAGACATGTGTAGAGAATGAAACTTGGTTATGACACTTGCGGTTTGGTCATCTAAATTTTGGTGGTTTGAAAGAATAGCAAATAAAGGAATGGTGAAGGGCATACCACAAATAGACCACTGTGACAAATTTTGTGAAGGTTGTGTGTTAGGGAAGCACCCAAGAAATTCTTTTCCGAAGAAAGCAAGTTATCGTGAAAAGAATGTGCTTGAATTGGTTCATACCGATATATGTGGTCTAATCACTCCAAACTCTCTTGGTAATCACCGATATTTTATTACTTTCATTTATGACTATTCCCGAAGAACTTGGGTCTATTTCTTGAAAGAAAAATATATACTTTTTCAGTTTTTAAGAAGTTTAAAGCCCTTGTTGAAAATTTGAGTGGTGTGCGCATAAAGGCGTTGAGGTCCGATAGAGGTGGTGAATTTACATCATAAGAGTTTATGAATTTTTGTGAAGAGAAAGGTATTAGAAGGTTCTTAACAACTCCTTATTCACCACAACAAAATGGAGTAGTAGAGAGAAAGAATCAGACCATACTCAACATGCTAAAGAGCAAAAACATGCCGAAGGAATTTTGGGCTGAAGCGGTGAGATGTGTCGTTTACTTACAAAATCGATGCCCAACATCAAGTTTGAAGAATATAACCCCACAAGAAGCATGGTGTGGTGTCAAGCCATCAGTGGCTCATTTGAAGGTGTTTGGTAGTGTAGCTTATGCTCACATTCCGGATCAAAAGCGCATAAAACTCGACGATAAAAGCAAGAAGCTAGTTTTTGTCGGCTATGATAAGAAGTCCAAGGTGTATAATCTCTATGATCATATTACTAAAAAGGTACATGTGAGTTGTGATGTGCAGGTTAATGAAGAAGATATGTGGAATTGGAGTTCCATGGAGGATATGTCACACAAAAAGATAAAAAAGACGACATCGACAACAATTTTTACATCGACAAACACAACAACAACATCAACACAAGTTGAAACTTCTTCGCCATTATTCGACAATGATGTCTTTTGTAAATTTGTCAATATTGTCCCTATAGCCATTTGAGAAACTAATTTGAGATTTATAATGTCTTTTTTTATAAAAAGACTAACAGTGGCTGTCAATTTGAACTACCAAAAGGTAGTATTACAACTCTCTGATGAGAGCATCCCCATCAATTAAAATGAAACAAAGAAATAAAAACAAACGCCTCCCTGTACCAGTAAACAAAACAGTACCAAAAACAAACCAGTACCAGAAAACAAACCGGTACCAGTAACAGAGATTTATAATGTCTTTTGCTGCTTTTAGAAATGATTCTTATCAACTTCGAAAGAAAAATACTTTGACACGAAGCAGATAATAAATTAAAAAAAGATCCTAGAAGTACAAAAATAAAGTATAACAAACAAAAAGATAATAACAAGCCAAGCAGATTGCCTATTTCATTTACTGAAATGTTGTAAATAATCACCCTAAAAAACTACAAAAAATGAGAACATACATTGTCATACTACTCACTGTCTAAAACTAATATGCTATGTGAGTATTTACATCTTTTTTACTCTCCCTCGGCTACACCGTTTCTCGCTAATCAACAGTGTTACAACAATGTATATGCTCCATCAGCACCGCACTAGTGGTACCACCCTCTTTTCATCTTCAGCTGCATTTACAGATTCATAAAAAGATTTTAGCTTAAACCCAAATCTCCATATAAGTAATAACCAAAGAAAAATATAAATCAAAGTGCATTAGACATTCATCTTTCAACAAAATTCAAAGTTTTGTGGAGTTGTGACAGACTATTTCTGTAAGAAATATGCAATAAAATGTTGCCTTGACGTACACTAGCTATTAGCGCGTTTCAATAGTAGAAACTACTCATCTGTGGGTACAACAAAATATGGGTTTACTGAAAAATCTTTCTAGGCTATCAACTACTGAACCTAGTGTAATTCATGTAAAATTGTTCTCAACATTGTTTATCAAATCTCAATGATAATTATGATGCTTAACTATACATTTCTTAATGCAGCTTATTCTGCACACCTGCGTCCTTGGGAGCATCCAAGGAGATTTCTGTCACTTAGTTCAATCAATTTTAGTTCACTAAAATGGAGAAAATATAATTTCTCATAACTTGCGGGTCTCTAGCTTCTCATCAAGGCGGAGAAGCTAGGATCTAAATCTCAATCAACATAAAATATATCTTAATTCTCAACAAACACCTAATTGGATGAGAAGTATCCAGTCAGTTATTCCCAATCTCAACAAAGAGACCACCACCTAGTATCCTAATCGGTTCTATCAATAAGGGGTTCAGGTACCAGGTATTAGGATTTCAGTACATGAAATCAATTGACACTGAAGAGAAAATAATAGATTAGCATAAGAAGCAGATCAATTTTTAGGTCATGAAGTAGTACCTTTGCAAGTGAGAAACGCTCGTGCTGTGAGAGAGGAAGGCGACAGAGGGTTGCGCGCGCGGGAGAGATAGAGATGCGACAGAGCAGTAGAGAGCCGGCAAAGGGTTGCGCGCGCGAGAGGAGCAGGTGACGCGGACGAGAGAGAGAGAGCGAGAGGAGAGAGGAGAAGCGGGAAGGGTCGGAAGATCAGTGGACAGATATCTGGGACCCCAGGTACCTGACTCAAGCAAATTGCAACGGCTGGCCTAGATTAATTCTATTTGGACCAAACTCAATCCGGTGTCTATTGAGACTGTAGGGAGTCTGTTTTGAGATTCGTGCCATATTAAATAAACCGTCCGATTGTAATTTGCTTGAGTCAGGTAACATGAGGTGATGTGAATTCGAAGATCAGTTGGGTTGGCAGGTAACATGGGGAGATATTTGAGTCTGATGGGCATTTGATCCAAAGTGAGTTCATCACCGTCCGATCTGCTTTAGGATTCGCACCCGTAACTTTCGCATCTGCTTTAAAATTTGTGTGAACGAATTTTAAAGTGAATCGGATGGTCCCGAAATCTATCGGATCCAAATTTGAGTCCGATGGGCATCGGACCCAAGCCTTTCTCGGTAACATGAGGTGATGTGAATTCGAAGATCAGTTGGGTTGGCCGGTTGGTTTTTAATTTTGGAAATAACAAATTCGTTTCTCTCAGTCCGTTAACTTTTTCGATCTGTTTAATGAGTTTCTGATGAAAAAATTAACGGACTACACTGCTCCCATATATTAAATAGATAATAGATTTACTTACATCAAACTTGCACTGGACTGAACTGAGCTCGAGTGGGCTTAGCTGGGCTGAGATGGACTGGATTGGCCTGTAAGCAAATTTATTTGCCTGTACTAGACTGGCCCAGACCGTGTCAAAATGGAGAGAGAAGGGAGGAAACGGAAGAGAACTAAAGAAAGCTTCTGTCTTTTCGATATGGAAATGGAGACCTCCAGCTCTCGTTCTTCGGACTCCGAGAGACCGCCATGCCCGATTTGTCTCGGACCTATCAGAGACGAAGCCTACTTGGACCGCTGTTTCCGTACTCTCTCTCTATATCTCTCTCATCGTCTGTTTAATTGGTTTTAATATTGCTTTTTTACGACTCATCAAGATGCAATAGTACCCAATTAGGCTTTGGTTTTGAATTTGTTTTTTTTTCTTTTCTCTTGATAGATTCTTTCTGCTATAAGTGTATTGGTGAATGGCTGAGTTTTGTTGCAATCAAGCGCTCCAAGCCATTGTCTTCTTTCGTCTGTCCCCTTTGCAAGGTCCCTTGTCTATTTCTGGTCATCAATACATTATTAGGGTCCGTTTGGAATGTATATCCTGCCATCTTAGATTTAATTGGTGATTCTATGGATGGTCATGATGGTAAATCCTAGGCCGCCATATTATATCAGCCTTGACTGGTATGTAATTTGGTGCTAAAACCTATGTATGCTGTGTGGTAATTTAGTTGCCTGATTGTACTGGTATAACAAAGAAAAAATCATCTCTGAACAAAATTGTAGCAGAACTGCTACAAAACTATTCATATTAATTGTAGTGACACACTATTTTATCATACTACTGCAGGCCCAAAACTTGTCAATAATACACGGTGTTTATGGTAAATCGTTTCAGAGACATTATGTAAGCGAGAATAATATAAAGAGGTTTTGTCTCATACCTTATGGCTTATTTGCTTATGTGTATATTTAGTTAATGTTAATTCAAACGTTTATATACATACTATCTTAGCTTTCTTTTGTCTGGTCAGATATTAACATCATGAATATTCTTCAGGGCTCTGTCAGATGCTCATATGCTGAGATTGCATGTCTATAACAGTAGTGAAGGTATGTTTGTAGGAGGTTTAAGTCATTATACAACTTGGCACTCTAATGCTCAGGACCAGTATGTGTGCATGATGCATTTTTTTGGGTTTTAAGTAGTAGTGTGTAATTTTTGGGGACTCATTTTACTTTCTATGGACAGATATAGGAAATAATGGAGCTGATGTTGTACAGTATTGGAAAAAACACAAATTCCTTCAGAAAAATATGTGGGTGCAAAATTGGATGAGACGCGAAATTCAAGCTATTCTGCAGGTATGTGATTCCAATCAATTAGGTAAATTCGGCATGTAATTATTATAGCACCGATTGTCAGAGAAACCAAAATTTGTAATTTTTGTGGTTTACGTGTTCTGCAGGAGGAGGATGTTGACCTTATCCTCTGCCACATTCATGGAATCATAGAGTCCTTCATGAAAAGGTATTTTCCAAGTGCCTTTCTTAAAAATTCACCCTCTGGTTTCTGTTTATTTACGTGGATTATATTTTCTACATTGTGTAATTTCTGTGTTGTATTCATTGGAATGCATGCAATATTTTAACGTAGGCAAGAGAGAGGGGGTCTAATTGGTAACCCAGAAGAAAAGCGCAAAGAGTTCAGAGGCCTTTTAGCAAATGCAGCTAGGCCTTTCCTTCTGGAATACACTGATCAGTTTGTGAATGAGGTTGAACTTTTCATTGCCTCAGGATCAAACATCAATGCTTATGATAAAGCTTGCATGAAAAGGATAGGCTGGCCCACATGTCTTGAAGTGAGAAATAGTCATTTGGAGACGTCTAAACTGCCCATGTGTCATGAACTGAGAGACGGTGATTTGGATGCATCTGATCCTGCTTGTCAAGAGAAGGATTTGCCTTTTCAGAGTGATGATAGTAATCCTCATTTGGTTGATTGAATAAGGATTGTCTTGGTAACTGTTCAAGTATGGAACAATGAAGAATGTAGTCCAAGTCGCATATTGAATATTGTGCTACTGAGTTAATATGTTTGAAAGCATAGCAATTCTCTTTAGCCTAAGCTGCTGAATCAAGAACAAAAAAGATTCATCTTCATATCTGACTGACATTGAAAACTGGTGCTGTCATGACAACACAGCATAATTCTTATGTTTTCTACATGAAAGTCTAGTACTATTAGTCCAAGTTCGAAAAAAGAAACTTGATTACACCCGAGGGTTTTAGGTCAGTGGTTACAGAGCTAAAAGGAAAACAAAAATGTATATATGCCAATTATAATGTTTATAGCAAACTTTTAGATCATTGAAGTGCAAGTATCCGATTAAGTGCATTCTTTACTTCCGTAATGCTTGATCTTTTCCAATTCACTTCTTTTACCTGACAAGGAATAAAAAATTAGCAGTCATGTTCCATCTAGAATTCAAGGTAGAATACCAGCAGGTACTGGTAACTCGGCCATTTTGCACGCTCAGTACGGTAGGGTTCCTCCAAGTTTGTAGTGTTTGATACTTACCTTAGCACGGAATTCTGCGACAAATGTACCACCTTCCATGGACGTATTTACTGAAATGACCTCCAACCTTAAATCATGAAGAGTTTGCATGATCTTAATTAACAACCCTTCTTTGTATGGGCATTGCAACTCCAACAATGCGTCCTGCTCGATGATAGATACTTGAATGTCTGTGGTTTCACCCCGTGCAGGCTTTCCTGTGGCATTGCTGTCCCCACCTTCTATGGCTCTTAATTTTCTCTTCTCTGATAGTGGCAATTTCTTTAGCCTCTGGCTGGCTTCTACTTGCTTGTTTTTTGACTCGAGTTCTTGTATTCGCTTACGTAATTGCTTCACGTACTCAATTGTGTCCCCTAGGATTGAAGCCTTGTCCATCTACAAAGTATAATCCTGTATTATAGCATTTCTACAATGTCTAGTAAATGAAGCCAAAATCTGTTAAGTTTCAATTGTGCAATTAATTTCATTGAGTACATCCGATTAATCTTCGCTTGAATAGATCATACATTTTTCCTGTAACTCTTCAGATAAGCTGTACTACCCTTTAATTTAACACAATGTCACCTAAGTTTACTGTAAAATGTTCAACCACAAACAAGTTGAAAAATGAGAGAAGAAAAAATAGACAATGGAGATATACACCTTAGTAACAAAAGGTACCAACGAGCGAAGAATAATGAACCTTTCATTGAGCTTCTCTCTTCTCCTCCTCTCTGCCAACACATGATTTGCACTCAGTTCCTCTTGCACTGATAAGCTCTTCTTTAACCTTCCCCCACCTCCACCCGCTTCACCATTCTTACCTTTCTCCAAATTCCCATCCTTACTACTGCAATGAATGTTCGGGATGTCGATCAAAACTTTCTTTAGCAAGCATTGTGAATTTTTTTTCTTTCCTTCTGGAATTAAAGGTGGCAAGATGTCTCTTGTTGAGTTCCATCTGGAGAACACTGAATTGGGGGAGGTTGAAAAATTGGGATTTAGATTTGAATTTGAGTGGAGTGTATGGTTGTGTTGCAGGATGATTGAAACAGTTTCAGAGTAGTGCACATTTTCTGGTGACAAATCTTGGATTTCAGCTGCCAGAAAAAAAAAAAATAGCTTGCAATTAACTGATGCATGGGTTTCTCATAATAACATAAATTGGAACAAAAAGAGAAAACAAACATTATTTGGCTTGTTCCTTTCCTATCCTTTTTTGTTTTGTTTTTAAAAATATTATCTTTTTTTCAAGAGCTACCTGAAGATTGGGGAAACCCACCACTCAAATCTTCATGCAAAAAGTGCCAGCCCTGGTATGTGTCATCTTGTCTCGGTATAACCTGATCCCTAGTATCATGACACATGCCCAGCATTTGCAATTCAGCCTCAAAGTTGTTCGAGCAATCATCGGGAGATCCCAAACGTATCCCTTCTGACATATCCAGTTGCATCAGCTCACTCGGCGCAGCACTTGCAAAATTAGAGGCCGGTTCCATTTGGTTTACATTTCGTGGTGCATTATCTTCTTCTGAGTCATCATGGGCTTCTTCATCATCATCATCTTCCTCATCATCTTCTTCCTCTTCATTCTCTTGGTCGTCTTTTATTTGGTGTTGAAAATTGTGGGGATTGAATTGGGGTTGTGAATCAGTATAGGAAATGGGGTTTGAGGTTGATTGTTCTGAGAGAGCTGGCATTGTATTCATTTCCTGAAGCTCTGGAAAAAAGCTCTTTGTGTGTTGTACTAGGCATATATCTTCTTCAACCTGTTCAATTTGTTCTTTCATTAAGCTATTGTTATAACATCAACATCATTTGCAGTGTCCAGCTGATTTGACTTGGCAATTGAGGTAACACGTCTTATGTGTTATAACGGCTGAAGCAAAGGCACTTGAATAATTCTAAAACCTTCAAGAAAAGCAATGCATAAAGAAAAGGCCATTGCTGTACAAGACTCACAAGATGTTGTTACAATCAATTTTGCTTTTTATTTTTTTCATGTATTTTCAACTCCAAGCGAGCCAAAAGATCAAGTTACAGCCAAAGGATAGAAAATTTGTATTAGATTACTGATGTACCACTCTTTAATTGTCATTATTACCTGAGTTTTGTAATGTAATAATTATATACTTGCCTTATCTGTTGTTCCCAGTTCAAGTACGCCGTCCATGAGGGGAATACATACTACTGTCTGTACAGATATGGAAGATAACTTTAGAGGCAGTTGGTATGAAAGGATAGTATTCTCAAAATTTAATTTTATATTAATTCTCAAGAAAAATAATGCCTACCTGGATGCAAGCACTCTGGAATTGAAGGCCGTTCATATTTCATGACAGAGAAAATGTATGGAAATGGAAAGAGCAAGGAGAATATTAGAAAATGGTTGCATAATTAATCTTAGTTAATTTATGCTAAGTAAATGAAAGAAAAACGATCAGAACCAGTACTTAACTATTAAGTGACATTCTCATTTTTAGTTTCATATACTTTTCTTCTATAATTTTATTTTAATTTCATGTTACTCCATAACTTTGAACCTATCATCATGATTAACAATTTTTACTGTGCAAACAGCAGCATTAAGGCAGTAATATGTTCCACTACCTTGGCAAGGATGGCACGTGAAAACACTTGGCTGTCAGCCTCATTTGCTCCAGCAAGCCATACATGTTTTCTCTTTGCATATGCCTTTCCTGGTAGCCTAGATATGAATTAAGCACCATCAGGTACTTTTACAGTTCCAATACGTACATTCTTCTTTGTTCTTGTATAGAATCTAGAGCTCTGTGCGCCTGTGAACAATTGCAATTTTCAAAACCATTCCCCCAGTGTTATAATTAAGGAAGGCTCTCTAAGCTAAATTTTACTCTGTTATTTGTCAGACGCCTATTTTGAAGTAATTTAGCCCGGCCTGAACTTGGGCCATTTAAAGAGATGAATATTTTTATGGGTCTAGCCCAGTATCTTTTCCAATTACATGCACCACTGTGATTTTTTGAAGCGAACTCGTGGCCGCCTTCGTAGTTGCTTAACATATTACTGCATGTAATTCGGCCTTAAATTGTATATATCAGAAGAGCGAGTCTGTGGTACTATGCATATCACGATTTGGTTCATAATACGGATTAATATTTTTATTTTCAAAATTGTAATGATCGATCCGAACCGTTTAAAATTATTTTTATATGAATATGTACTTGAAGACTGAATTTTATATTTTGTAGAATTTTTTATTATGTTTTAAGATAGATAGAAAATCACTGTTTTTGGATGGTCCAAAATTTTCAGATCAAGTGATTTCTACCTATCTTAAAAAATAGTAAAAAAATATAAAAAATATAAAATTCGGTCTGCAAGTACATATTCATATGGTGATCATGTTGAACGGTTCGGATCAATTGTTAGGATTTTGAAAACAGAAATATTGATCCGTATTACGGACCAACCCGTGATATGCATAGTGCCATAGACTCACTCTTATCAGAATATCAAGGAGAAGTTTAGGGTTCTGCAGATACAAGAGTTCTTCTTTCATTTCAATGGGATAATAGATGATAAAAATTTTCTTTTTAATACAAGATATGTTGGAACTGACTTTTTTTTCTATTAGAATACAATAGATAATGTCATAAAAATAAAATATAAATTATTGAATTGAAAAACAATTATATAGATAATTATTATACATAAATACCTTCATTTAATTTTGAATGATTTGGTGTCTTCTTATTATATTGCAATTCTAAAAATTAAGAAAAGTCCATTCTTCTCCATCATAGTCTCCATTTATTATTGAATGAGAGAATTATTGAAATAATAATTTAAATGACTTATTAACTATGGATAATTAATTTTTTAGGCAAATAAGAAAGAGAAGAAAAAACTAGAGAGTATGATAGATATAATGAATAATAAAGAGATAAATAAAAAATTGAAGAACTATTTAAGGTATAACTCAACAAAAATTATACCTGATGTATTGATATTAGGATATGCGTTACTTCCCTCATTCATTTTTCTGGCTAATTACCAAATAATCATGATATTTCTCTTTTCAGTTAGTGTTAAATTCACTGAAATTTTGGTGAGGAATTTGATGCATCACTTTATTTCTTTTGAAATGAACACCTTCATATCAACGACTGTGCAAATAGATATGATGCAAAGTTTGAATATAAAAACACTATTCAACATCGATCTTTAGAACGACTCGATTTATAAAATTGATTTGTTTTTCACTATTCCACATTGATTTGTTTTTCAGAATTTCGATTTATAAAATTCTGATTTTAATTAATAAGCCCTCATTTAATGAACAATTGAACATTATCGGAATATATAATTTCCAACAAAATATATAACTTGTGTCTTTCTGAGGAACAAAATGAAGGTACATATATATTTATAAGATACGTATCATGTGGATCAACATTAGAATTTAAATAATATTTCATTAGTCACGCGGATAAACTCTTAAATAGTTTCAAGTATTTTTAGAGAAAGTTTTCAATATACCCGACCCCAGGCGGGAAGGAGTATGAGATGCACATGAGGTAGAACCATTCTGACTCGGTGAGATCTTCCGGTGAGAGCGCTGCGCACGGACGGCGCTGGACAGGTTGGCTCCCCGCCTCGCCTATGGAGAGAGAATCATACAGCTCTCTCAGCTGTTTGCTCCGCTGCAGCGCTGCCTCCTCTGTGCTCACCTCCGTTGGCTGCACCGTTTTCCTTGTCTTTATTGCCCCGTTGTAATATCCATCTCCCCAAACCAGCAACCTACATTCATAATTTTTACTGTCAAGTTATGTCGGTACTGGAAATTGCATGCATAAACACATTTCTCCAGATACTTATTGTCTTAATATTTCTTAATGTATTTTAAAGCTGAGACTGAATTCAGGCTCTCAATATATCATCTATACATGTAGTGATGTAATATGTTCATTAGTCAGCATGAGTTATCTTCTCTCTTCTTCTGTCGGTTCAGACTGGGTTAATTATCAGAAAAGGGTTTTTGAGAAGAAAAAAAAGTTATAAGAAAAGGGAAGAATACAGAAGAGTGAAAATTTAGGTTGATCACCCTTGCTGCGGGCAGAGTTGCCAGAAAAGACTGTAAGTCCACTGCACGCTTTGCACCACGGATTGTAGTGCCTGTTGAAGCTTCATCGGGGCAACCATGGTAGAATTAAGCTTATAACTTCTGTTAATTTGCTCTGTTCAAGAGAAGTGATATATATGATGATGTTTCAGTAGAGAGAAAGAGAGAGAAGGGAGCCTAGATCTCTGCCGTTCAGCACCCCACAAAAGGGAAGAACGGGAGGTAGAGTCTCTTTATGTGGAGAGAGAAAGAGACAGTTTTTGACTGGTCGCTCTACCAGCCGGTTCATTCCTGCGTTCACTGTCACGTGGTAATGGACAAAGTATGTTTGTTCCATGGTCGGGTAACGCCGTTAAGGTGTAAAAATTTAATTCTTGGACCATTTTGTTATCCTCAAGTTTCTTTTTTTTATAATGTTTCTATCAAGTCATTTGTTAAAAATTCGTTATACATTATATTACAATGAATTCATAAGTTCCACCAAAAAAAAAAAATCAATCCATGCCAACAATAATTAAATATGCTAAATGCGTGAAATTAAACAAAAAAATGATGTCTTTACTTTTATTTATAAAATATGCTAAACAACAATTTAATCCTTGTTCTATAAAGTTTTTTTCAAGTAAATTGTTCCTTTTGTCTAAAGAATCAGTTGAAAAAAAAAAGAAATAGGGATCCACAAAAAAAATATTTTTAGAAACATTACACTATCTAAACACTATATTTTTACATCACAGAATAACCAGTATTGAAGAACCAATAAAAAATACAAAAGATAAAACGGAAAAGAAAAAAAACACTCAACCGCAGTCATCCGCAAAGTCCCAGATGATGTCATTGAAGCCAACTTTTCTCTCAACATTTCTCAACTTTTGATAAAGTAAAATACGATTTTTGGTGTGTAAAAATTAATGTGTTATTTTTTTTTTCTAAAAAAAGTAATACACATTTTAGTGTATAAAAATAATAATCCTAATAAAATTATTCTCTACTTTGTAAATATGCAGAATAAGTATTATGACACAAAATATCTTTGTAAATCAAATTGGTTCCAGGAAATAGCTTATAGTTAATTAATAATAAAAGTTCAGTATAAATGAAATAATTGTTCCTATAATCATAATAATAAGCTCGTGAGTTAAAAATAATTCGGCAAGGTTTAAAATTCATAATTTGAATATAATTTTGATATAATTCAGAAGTATTTGGTTGTTTTATAATACAAATAACATACCAACATATTTACAAAGCAAAAAAAAAAAATGGTTATAATTTTCACAAAATATATGGGATAAATATTATGTTGTTTGTGTAATTATAAAATTTTGAATATATTTTAGAGAGGTATTGAGAAACAATAACACCGATATGTTTCTGGAAAATATTGTTTAATACTGATAGCAAGGTAAAAAATGGTGCATTTATTTAATTGATTCCACACCCGCAAAAACTTTAGAAGGGGAGGAGGAAAGATATAATAGAATCTGTTTTGGGTATGGCGTATTTACAGAGCATAGGGAAGATTTTGTATGGTTTGGAAAATGAATTACTCCTTGGTTTTACTAATATAACAAGTAAAAGTGGATTCTTGGATTATTGTTCTATCCTGGTTTCTTGCGGCAGTTACAATATATGTGTTGTATTGCTCCCCTATTTTGCATTTTGCTATGAGCCTATGAGGCTATGACTAGTGCATCTCATTGTAAATTCGTCTCATAAGCGTTAAAGTTAAATAGCTTCTATATATGCGACATCACTGGTACTGGCATAATGTATATATATTATATAACTGGATGCTGGGTAATGTATATGCTGTCAGTTATCTACCACAGAAATTGCTACACTCATAGGGCTACTCTCGATCCGGATTAGTTATCGAGGTGTAAATTTGTACAGCAATTCTGCAAAGGGTGTTAGCTATGCATTAATGTATAGGAAATTGCGGTTATTGCTTTATCTTACTTTTGGCTAGAGCTTTCATGAATAAATAAGGATAAGTTTACCGCTCTTCAAAATGACAAAGATGGTGAATAATATTGAAAATTGATGGCACTTTTATCACGATAAAATTTAGAATTTATTTTAGCCTTTTCAATAAAATATGGGCATGACCCTTATTTTTCCTAAAAAAAAAAAAAAAAAAATTTAGCCCTTATATGTACAAGTATTTTTTTTTTTTTCTCTTTTTAACCATGATATGGGAGTTAACACAGTTATATTATCTTCATCATGGAAAAATTAAGTTTCAAAGCGTATGATTTCTCATATAAAAAAGAAGCTTAATATAATGAAGACGTGATTTTTAGATCCATATATATTAATTTGAAAAATAAGAATTGTCCAATTCCTCTCTCTTAAATAGGGGTGTCAATGGCACCCTTTTACCCGTTTACCTGACCTGTAACGTATCCGATAAGACGGGTATGGATAAGATTTTTTTTTCGTAAACTTATCGGGTATAGGTGCGGGTAAATATTTTTTTCGTTATCTAAACGGGTAAGAGTACAGGTAAAACCTATTTCGTACCCATTATCCGATTGGATAATTATAAAAAATATATAGAGAGAGAGAGAGCCGACATTTTTATTAATATCCAAAGTTTAATAAAAATTATTATTTATGCCCAGATTCCCGGATTTTCCCGGATTTTCGCCAAAAATACCCAAGCCGGCCATTTTTCCCAAGTAAACCGGCCATTTTGTGGCCGGCTTACTCCTTTTTTTTTTAGACACTATGAAGAGCAAGATAATGAAATCTAACACTGAAAATTTAAATTTTTTTGTTTAAATTATTTGTTAGATTACTTCTTTTGATATATAATTAACATATTTATACTAAAATACGTTAAATTACTTGAAATTATGTTGAATTACACTATATTAATTTAAATTACACTAAATTACATTACATTACGCTAAAATACGATAAATTATGCTAAATTACATATGAATAGGGACGATATCTTCACTGAAAAGGCGAAAAACGACGACGAAACTTCAAACGGCCATAAAACGGCGCTCGAGTGTCCGATTTCAGCAAATGACCACTTTTCAGAAAGCTTGCAAAAATACGCATGCGTCCGTGCCCGCGATGCTAGATTTCAAAATTCAGAATTGCCAAAAAACTAAGGGAAGAGCCTCAAAACTTGAGTTGAAGTTTCCGATTAAGATTTTCATTTCTATTATTCAATCTAAGTAGCTCAGTGATAGGTCTAAATTATATACACATTCGATCTAGTTTTTTATCACATAATAGCACCAAATATCTTGTATTTTAGTAGAGAATAGAATAAAAGATATCTAAGAATCAAGTTACTGCCAAAGTCTATTTAAGTTACAGGAAATGGAGCAAATTGTAGATCTTCTCGCAAGCTTTCCGAAAAGTGGTAGAACACTGAAAACGGAGTTACGGATCATGAGTTATGCCCGTTTGAATTTCAGAGCAAAACAGGAGAAACCGAGCCCAGTGCGGACGCACTGACCCAGAGTGCGGACGCACTCAGCCATCAGACACAGAAAACAGAAAAGTCCGAGCACAGTGCGGACGCACTCGGGCCGCACTCGATCCGCACTCAGCGACACACAGTTCGTATTTTAGCCATATCTTGGTCATACGAACTCCGATTTGGGTGATTCAAAGCTTGACGGAACCAGGACAAAGAGATCTACAACTTTCATGAAGGAAACAAATCCAAATTCGAAATATATAATTCTGTACATCCGTATCAATGGCCGCATCAGCCTGAAAAACTGCTAAATATGGAAAGTTAGTGGGCTTAGTGGGTGCCAAAATTAGAATAACTTGGTCTCCAAGTTCAGAATCACAGAATTAGAAATATAGAAGTTAGTAGGCTTAGTGGGCGCCGAAAATAAAATGACTTGATCTCCAAGTTCAGAAAATGTTATATAAGGCTAAGGAGACCACATGAGAAATGATCCATTATTTTATCCATCTTTTCAAAAATTGAGAGAGAGAGATCTTGCAGAAATTCTCGAAGGCTTTTCAAGGAAGGAGAAGAAGAAGATTCAAACAAGGAGTCGGCAAGATCGAGGTTTTAGATCTAAGAAAGGGTGTAATCATTTCTTTATCTCATTTCTTATTGTTTTTGCCAATCTTTGTTATGGATCTCTCCGAGAGAGAGTAGTTCTATTTCTAGGGGTTTAGGTCAATGCATGAACTTGTTTAATTGTAGCTTATTCGGATATTTGTTTTTATTATGATTGTGTTATCGGATTTGATTGTTAATTTATGTGATTTATTCTTTATGAATTTCATTAGTACTCGTTCCTTTGAGTTCACCTGGTTAGAGTTTATTGAATTGAAGTAGTTTTGAAATCGCGTTGATCGTATTTTTCTGCTTTAAGTTTATTAAATTCCGACATTGGTCAAGTAGGAGACTACTAATTGAAACCATAAAGACACACCTTAGGATTGGGTTAGAAGCGACCGTCATTTGATATCCAATCCGGAACTATAGAAATTAAGGTTAGGATTTTGGTGAAGGACCGAAAGGAGAAGGCAAATCCTAATTATGACACCTTAGAACAAATATCGATATATGCTTTGAAGCATGAGATTAAATATCCCTCTAGGTTAGTAACAGCCCTAGAATTCGAGGCACATTAATCCATAAAGCGCAAAGTATTTGTATTAATATTTGTTCCAAAGGCTAACATAGGTTAGAAACCTCATCAAATCAAACATGAATTTAAACAAACCGAATAAATAGAATTAGCAAGGAATTGTAGACCGAATACCCCTAGATCTCCTTAAACTTGAAAACAAACCAATCTTTCTTTCTTTTATTTTATTTACATTTATTGTTTGAAACTCCTCTTTTTCGGGTATTGAACCCAACTTTAGGATTTTAAGAACAAACCCCCCCCCCCCCCACTTTACTTTTATTGTTTTGTTTTAAAAGTAGTTTTCTTTATTAAAAATTAGTGTTTCCCTCTCTCCCTGCGGATCGACACCTAAATACTACAATCGATAGGTTGTGCGCTTGCAACTAACCTATTCTTTGAGTACGAAGGTTTATAAATTTTAAAGGCAAAAAGAGTACCAAATTCCTATATCTAAAATACTCAACAAGCTTTTTGGCGCCGTTGCCGGGGAGAATAGGATAGATACTAGTTTTTATTTTAGGAAATTACTTTTAATTCATTGTTTCCTTATTTACCTTATTTCTTTTCAGAAAAATTAAAAACCCAAAAATAATTTATTTCCTTTTTTTACAATTTCTGAAATTTACTTTCCTTATTTTAGAAAAATCCAAAAATATTTACTTTCCTTATTTAAATTTCTGCACTTTACTTTTCTCTATTCTCTCTCTTTCACATCTCATCTCTTCTCTTTTTCTCTCTTGCAAATTTGAGCATTGGCCCCCATCACGAGGTGACAAGCATCAAAACTCAAAGCCGGCGAATCCTCTTCTCAACAAATGGCGGGCATAAACAATAATCTACCACCTCCTCCATACAACAACAATCCAAACAACAACGGAAATGGCCATAACCGCCAACAAGGCCACCGCTTCGGTTTCATTCCTCAAGGCCAAGATCCACGCGACATTAAGCCATCTCTCATCCACTTACTTGGCCAAAGTCAGTTTGGGGGAGCCCTAAACGAAGATCCACACGCCCACTTGGCAGTTTTCGAAGAATCCTGCGGCACTTTCGCTCGAGAAGGAGAAGAATTAGACAACCTCAAGCTCAAATGCTTCCACTTATCCCTCCGAGATAATGCAAGAACGTGGCTAAGGACCGTGAATCGTGACCACATAAGGACATGGGACGACATGGAGAAGTTATTCTTAGGAAAATACTTCCCTCCATCCAAAACCCAGCACTTCCGAACGAAGATCACGACATTCAAGCAAGCTGAGGGGGAGTCTTTGACCGAGGCATGGGATAGATGGGCAGAGCTCCAACGCTTGTGCCCTAACCATGGCCTTGACATGTGGTTGCTTTTTCAATTCTTCTTTGCAGGTTGCACGATAACCACCAAGACTCACTTGAATTCAGCCGCAGGGGGAAACATGTCAAAGATGGATCCCGAACAAGCCATGCTAATGATTGAAGATATGGCGATCAACCAAAGGGAGTGGACGGCCGAAAGAGGTGGGCGAGCCCAAACCACACCGGGGATCTTGAAAACCGATGAAGTTACCGCCTTGAGAGCCCAAATGGAAGCCTTGCAACATCAAGTGGCACAAATGCAAAACGTCAAATCCGTGACGAAAAAGGCTTCATGCGGTATTTGTGGAGAGGCGACTCATATCACCGCCGATTGCAAAGTCCTTTTAGAAGGAGAGAAAGTCGAGCAAGTAAACTCCATGTTTTACAATCAAGGTGATAAGAGGAATGACCTAATCTACAATAAGGTTAGGCCAAATGATAATTTCAATTCAAATGCATACAACCCTAGCTTAAGGTGGAACCATCCAAATTTCAAATGGAGGACCGAAAATGACAACTCAAATCAATACCAAGATAATTCGAATCAATACCAAAACTGGTCAAATCAAAACTCGTACCAAGGACCTTCTCAAAACAACAAACTAGAAAAAATGATAGAGGGCCTTGTGATCTCTCAAAACGAGTTCATGAACCAACAAAGAAGCACCAATACCGATATTTTGAATTCCTTGAGGAATATGAACAATAGGTTCGAGTTCCTAGAAACTAAGACAAAGATGCTTGAGACACAAATAGCACAACAAGCATCTTCGTCCTCTCGCCAACAAGGCACACTTCCGGGCAAACCCGACATCAATCCAAGAGAGTATGTGAATGCCGTGACTTTGAGGAGTGGCAAGGAATACGAAGGACCTACGATGCCCGACAAAGAAGAGCAACAGCAGCCTCAAAAGAAGACACAAGAAGCTTCAGCTCCTCTAAATACGGCCGCAGCCTCCATGAGTGCGGACGCACCGGCATCGGAAAGCATCAAACAACGGGTAATTCTAACTCCACAAAGGTAAAAAATGCTGAAACTCCAAAGTATGTTCCTCCTCTTAGGTTCATGCATTTTCCACAACGGTTGGTAAAGAGCAAACTAGACCAACAATATGCCAAATTCATTGAACAATTGAAAAAACTGAACATGACCATACCTTTCACCGAGGCAATTGCACAAATGCCAACCTATGTCAAGTTTCTCAAAGAAATGTTGTCAAACAAAAAGAAACTTGAAGAGGTCGGAACCATCTCCCTAAATACGCAATGTAGTGCACTTTTCTTGACCAAACTACCCCGAAACTTAAGGACCCCGGTAGTTTTACTATTCCATGCAAAATTGGGGAGACAGAATTCAATAGTTATTTGTGTGATTTAGGTGCTAGCGTATGTTTAATGCCCAAAGCGGTTTATGAAAGGCTAGGTCTAGGAGAATTGAAACCAACAAAAATGTCGCTCCAATTAGCGGATAGATCCGTTAGATACCCGGTAGGAATTATGGAGGATGCAATTGTCAAAATTGGTAAGTTTTTCATACCGGTAGATTTTGTTGTGGTGGAGATGGAAGAGGATACACAAACTCTCCTTCTATTGGGACGTGATTTCCTAACCACAGCAGGTGCAATCATAGATGTGCGTGATGGAAAGATTTCTTTCCGAGTAGGTGATGAAAAGGTTGAATTTAACGTTTTTAAATCTCTCCAATTTCCATCTAATGATAATGATTCGATATGCAGGGTAGATGTTTTAGACTCTAAGATTGATAATCATTTAGATAGGATGAAGGAAGGAGAACAACTGGATGAAATTATGAAAGAAATCGATAAAGAAACAACTCAAAACGATGAAAACAACCAATCGTGTGGCCTAGGCAGCCCACACGAAACTTTGCAGAGCCCAGTTTTTGCCGTTTCAACATTCACAACGCCACCGAAGGTCAAACTCAAACCATTGCCAACAACTCTCAAGTACGAATCTCTTGGCTCATATAAGACACATCCCGTCATAATCAATGTCGCCTTGAACCAAGAAGAGAAGACAAGGCATTGGCACGACAAAAGCATCGGAAGAAGTTTTCAAGATGGACCATATCAAGTATCACGAGTTTTCGACCATGGTACCTTCGAAATATGGAGCGAAAAAATGAGTTCCTTAAAGGTCAATGGACAGCGGCTTAAACATTTCATTCAAGATGAACCGATCATCGAAAAGGAGGCAATTGCCCTCGATGATCCACCACCTTTAAACTGAGCCTCAACAAGTCGAGCTCCCGACGTTAAACCGAGCAATATCTTGTGAGTTTCTATTTTTCTCTTTAATTTCCTCTTCTAGTATGAATTAACACATTGAGGACAATGCTTTGTTTAAGCTGGGGGGAGGTTAAATGAAAAACTGAAATTCACAATTGTATCTTGCATTTAGTTTAGGCATGTTTAAATTTTTTGTTTAAAACTAGGGTTTTACCTAACCTTGAATAGGGTCCAGTCCGACTTGTTAGGATGTTTACCTAGTTTTGTGTCATGCATTTTGTTGATAAATTTGGGTGATTGACAATAATTAGGAGTATTCATGCACAATTTTTTCGAATTTTTTGTAAAACCCTTGGAATAATTTGAAATGACCACATGATTTGGCGAAAAACTTTGTGGAAATAAAGGTGTATGAAATTGTGGCATTAGGAATTCAAATTTATTAGAGAAGCTATTTAGATTTGGAAATTTTAAGTTTGGAAAAATTGGGATATCCACAAGTATGAAGGAATACTTAGGGATGTGTGTATTCATGATATATGCATAAATATTGAGAAATTGGGTAGAAAATTGAAAATTTTGGAAAATAAAAGGTGACTCCAATGACCTATGTTACGGCTTCATGACGTACTTATGATTATGAGTCCTTAGCACTCTTGCTCCGCTAGTCTCTCGATAAAATTAACATTTATGTTGGTGAAAGGGTAGACTAAGAGCATGCAAAGCACCCTTGAATTAGAACGGTTGGGTACAATTAACTACTTGTAACTAACCGGTGCTTAAATGAGGATGGGGAAAATAGTGCTAAATCATTCAAGAGATTCAAAGTGAAAAAAATCAAAAGCAATAACAAAAATGTGAATATGCATGTATCAACACACGAAGTCCGCAAAATTTTCTAACCTAAGTTTGATTCAAGCTTGGGGGAATTTGAAAATTCCACGTTTAAAATGGCATTTCTTTTAATAAATTTGGGTAAACAAAGTTCATAAATTCTAGACCTTTAAGGAAATAAAAGTTAGAGTAATCAAATTATGGGTTGAGTCATAATTATCCGAGGGTTAAACTTGAAATTTGGGAAGTTTGCATGAAGGTTTTAATTTTTGGCAAGATCATACAAATTTTTCACTTGAGAAAACATACTTGATATAAGGTGTATCAAAGAGATCGAATTGTAGTCCAAGTTTAGATGTTGCTTGGGGACAAGCAAGGTTCAAGCTTGGGGTATTTGATAGGTCTAAATTATATACACATTCGATCTAGTTTTTTATCACATAATAGCACCAAATATCTTGTATTTTAGTAAAGAATAGAATAAAAGATATCTAAGAATCAAGTTACTGCCAAAGTCTATTTAAGTTACAGGAAATGGAGCAAATTGTAGATCTTCTCGCAAGCTTTCCGAAAAGTGGTAGAACACTGAAAACGGAGTTACGGATCATGAGTTATGTCCGTTTGAATTTCAGAGCAAAACAGGAGAAACCGAGCCCAGTGCGGACGCACTGACCCAGAGTGCGGACGCACTCAGCCATCAGACACAGAAAACAGAAAAGTCCGAGCGCAGTGCGGACGCACTCGGGCCGCACTCGATCCGCACTCAGCGACACACAGTTCGTATTTTGGCCATATCTTGGTCATACGAACTCCGATTTGGGTGATTCAAAGCTTGACGGAACCAGGACAAAGAGATCTACAACTTTGATGAAGGAAACAAATCCAAATTCGGAATATATAATTCTGTACATCCATATCAATGGCCGCATCAGCCTGAAAAACTGCTAAATATGGAAAGTTAGTGGGCTTAGTGGGTGCCAAAATTAGAATAACTTGGTCTCCAAGTTCAGAATCACAGAATTAGAAATATAGAAGTTAGTAGGCTTAGTGGGCGCCGAAAATAAAATGACTTGATCTCCAAGTTCAGAAAATGTTATATAAGGCTAAGGAGACCACATGAGAAATGATCCATTATTTTATCCATCTTTTCAAAAATTGAGAGAGAGAGATCTTGCAGAAATTCTCGAAGGCTTTTCAAGGAAGGAGAAGAAGAAGATTCAAACAAGGAGTCGGCAAGATCGAGGTTTTAGATCTAAGAAAGGGTGTAATCATTTCTTTATCTCATTTCTTATTGTTTTTGCCAATCTTTGTTATGGATCTCTCCAAGAGAGAGAGTAGTTCTATTTCTAGGGGTTTAGGTCAATGCATGAACTTGTTTAATTCTAGCTTATTCGGATATTTGTTTTTATTATGATTGTGTTATCGGATTTGATTGTTAATTTATGTGATTTATTCTTTATGAATTTCATTAGTACTCGTTCCTTTGAGTTCACCTGGTTAGGGTTTATTGAATTGAAGTAGTTTTGAAATCGCGTTGATCATGTTTTTCCGCTTTAAGTTTATTAAATTCCGACATTGGTCAAGTAGGAGACTACTAATTGAAACCATAAAGACTGATATGTCCATATTCATCTATTATTTCGTCCTATTTTCTGAACCAGACCTTATATTTTGACCACATAATTGCATAGTTTATATTGAAAATCAATTAGAATATGGTACTGCTGCAGTGTGTGGTTGATTTGCAAGAATAGGCGAAAAGCAGGCAAAAAGGCCAAGTTCAGACTTCCCCCACGCGACTCGCATGCCATTAGACGCGGGTCGCATAGCAGCCCGGACGCGACCACAGACGCGACCCTCACAGCTCGCAACCATGCCACCTGACGCGGGTCGCATGGAAACTCATGCGGGTCGCGTCGTGTCAACAGAGCCAAGCCCATTTGAGGCCCAAGAAGGATGCTATATATACAGAGGCCTGGCAACAGCCCAGGGGGGCGAATTCATTATTCCAGATCCACTTCACACGACAGAGAGAGTGGAGATCCGACAGGAAGAGTGAGGGAGGCGATCAGAAGAGAAGGGGAGCAATCCTGGAGCTGAAGAGGAGTCGAATCGAAGGAAGAGACTCGATCTGAAGCTTCAATCCTCTTCTCTACTCTCATCTCACTATGATTTGCTTTCTTCCTCTCTCTCTTGTTTTATTTCTTTTGATGTCTGAGTAGATACTTTAGTTTCGAGGATTTGGACTTGTAGTCTGATGCTTTGTTTGATTATGCACATGGATTGATTCTTGATTGTTATTTCGTGTTTCTTTGATTCTTGTATTATTTGAGATTGCTTGATCTGAATTGCTTGATTCTCGATTGCTTACTGTTGAATGCCTTAGGCATTTCTTCTTGTACCAAAGGCTTGACGTCTCTTGCAAATTAGGTTAAGTACTTGAGGTAGGTCTGAGAACCGAAAGGTGAGGTCAATGAGTAGCCGAAAGGTGAAAGTTTCTACTTGTTCTAGCTAAACTTGTAGATACCTTTAGTAAACAGAATTGAGAACTTAGGTTTAGATCAAACAGCTTGATTAGATCTGAGAAGGTGAAATTGCAATTCCAAACCAGGTCTGCTAAGCCAACACACGATAGTTGAGGTTCAGTGACACTAGGTACAGTCAATCTAGCCTTACACGACTTAAACAGCAAGTTTCTGACATGTGCAGACTCAGCCCAAGGGACCATGCGGGTCGCGTGACTTAACGCGCGGGTCGCATGCCAAGTCCAGGGTGCTTAAGACCAAGCGGGTCGCATGCGACAGCATGCGGGTCGCGTCACACGGGTCGCATGCGATAGTATGCGGGTCGCGTGGCAGGTCTTGAGCAGCAAAGTTGAAGATGAAAGTCTGAAACCTTGAAACGACCTTTTATACCTTAGTACAAAATACAAACATTTAGTTGATTCTTTTATACCTATTCATACATAGCAGATTCAATTGTTCATACATTCATACTTGTTCATTCTTTCGTTTCATTTTAGTTGTTCATACTTACACAAACTTAGGATTAAAACAAACTCCAATTTTCACACTTCTAGTACCTAGCTAGGATTAGTTAAGAATTCAGAAAATAGTCCGTCCTTGAGGATCGACACCCGTTCTATCTACAAAGACAGGGTTGTGCACTTGCAACCTTCGTCCAAGAGATTGAATAGGGTTTAAACTCCACAGCTTAGGCTGTGGTGAAACTCTGTACCTCTCAATCAGGAGCGAACAAAGACACACCTTAGGATTGGGTTAGAAGCGACCGTACTTTGATATCCAATCCAGAACTATAGAAATTAAGGTTAGGATTTTGGTGAAGGACCGAAAGGAGAAGGCAAATCCTAATTAGGACACCTTAGAACAAATATCGATATATGCTTTGAAGCATGAGATTAAATATCCCTCTAGGTTAGTGACAGCCCTAGAATTCGAGGCGCAAAGTATTTGTATTAATATTTGTTTCAAAGGCTAACATAGGTTAGAAACCTCATCAAATCAAACATGAATTTAAACAAACCGAATAAATAGAATTAGCAAGGAATTGTAGACCGAATACCCCTAGATCTCCTTAAACTTGAAAACAAACCAATCTTTCTTTCCTTTATTTTATTTACATTTATTGTTTGAAACTCCTCTTTTTCGGGTATTGAACCCAACTTTAGGATTTTAAGAACAAACCCCCCCCCCCCACACTTTACTTTTATTGTTTTGTTTTAAAAGTAGTTTCTTTATTAAAAACTAGTGTTTCCCTCTCTCCCTGCGGATCGACACCTAAATACTACAATCGATAGGTTGTGCGCTTGCAACTAACCTATTCTTTGAGTACGAAGGTTTATAAATTTTAAAGGCAAAAAGAGTACCAAATTCCTATATCTAAAATACTCAACACTCAGTAAATTAGTTATATAATGAAATTATAGAATACCAATTTTTACTATTTTCTGAATCTTTTTACTATTTTTTATTCATGAAAGATGACACAAAATCGGTCTACTTTAGCGTAATTTACCGTATTTCAGCATAATTAGCGAATTTATTGTAATTTAACGTAATTTAGTGTAATTCAACATAATTTATTGTAATATAGTGTAATTCAACATAATTTCAAGTAATCTAGTGTATTTTAGTATAAATATGCTAATTATAAATCAAAAGAAGTAATCTAACAAATAATTTAAATAAAAAATTCAAATTTTCAGTGTTAGATTTCATTATTTTGCTCTTCATAGTGTCTCTAAAAAAAAAAAAGGAGTAAGCCGGCCATTTTGTGGCCGGCTTGGGCATTTTTGGCAAAAATCGAGAAATCTGGGCAGAAATAATAATTTCTATTAAACTTTGGATATTAATAAAATGTTGGGAGAGAGAGAGTGGCTAATATCAAAACGTTTGCACCAAGGCTCTCGTGCAACCAAGTCGTTTTTTTATTTTCAAAGTCCAAACGGTCGATCTAAACTATTAGATGTGATCTCTATATTAAAATTGCTTGGAGACCAAATTTACATTTTTTGAAATTTTTTTACTATTTATTAAGCCACTTTGAAAATTGCCGATCACATGGTCCATAATTTGGTTGCACTGTTTTTACTGTTCATCCGGATAAGCAATTTTCAAAGTGGTTTAATAAATAGTAAAAAATTCCAAAAAATGTAAAATTTGGTCTCCAAGCAGATTTTAATATAGATTGAACATCTAACGGTTTAGATCGACTGTTTGGACTTTGAAAATTCGAAAACGACTTGGTTGCACAAGGGCCTTGGTGCAAACTTTTTGATATTAGCCATTCTCAGTATATATATATTATATATTAATAAGCATTGAAAAGAGTTAATTGGTTTACTTGCACTTAGCATGATCAGAATTTCTTTTTAATAAAGTATTATACATGTGTGAAATGAATGTATATGTTTTAATATTTTATTTAATAAATAATAAAAATAATTATTATATTAGTATTACTCATTATTTACTCGCTACTATTTCACTATCCGACAACCATAACGGTTAAGGGGGTAGGATGCGGGTAAGATAATTTGTAGTAGGAAAAGGTAAGATACAGGTAAGAACAATTTGTAACGGATACAAGTATGAAAATGCTTCCACCCGACCCTTAGCGTACCCGTTGACACCCCTATTCTTAAAGCCTTAGCAGAAAACTAGTCAGCATTTTCACTAAAATTAGAAATACTTACAGAGTTTTGTTACATTATTCTTTTTTAAATTTTCTTATGATATTTCTCATCATTATAATCATTAATGTGAAATATTGATTTGATATATGATAAAATAAATCCACAAGAATTAATACTGCATCTAATGCTTACTAATTTAGAAGAAGGTACTATAACAAAAGTCATGTTTACAGAATACAGTCATACGCACTCGACACTCGTAAACTAACAGTACAAAAAAAAGATTAATTAAGAGAATGCCACGATTGTTCCATCCACCATATATAAAACTTGGGCATATTGCTTGCCATTGCCGGAGTCACCCTCCGTCACAATCACTACTCTTCCCTATAATAAGAAGGTTTTAATAATGCCTACGGGGCTTGGAGTAAAAAAAAAGGTTTTAATAAATGTAATCAAAATACATTTTGCAAAGATGACCCCAATTTAAAAATTGTTGTAGATGCTAGAAAGGCAGATGGAAAAGGTATTTTCTCGACAACAGTACTGGCTGTTTTACATGTGCGTCTATAGATGCCAGTAAAACTGTAAAAGCCCCTGAGCTGTATTAGGTTATACCAAGTCTTAACTCAAATGTCCTGTGTGCCACCATAATAGGAAATGTTTCAACTCTCATGTTTGTTCTTTTATAATCAAATATATATATAGTGGCTAATATACAAACGTTTGTTCCTGGACCCAGGAACAAACGGTTCAGTTCTCCAATTTTCAAAGTCCAAACAGTCGATCCAAACCGTTAGATATTCAATCTATATTAAAATGTGCTTGGAGACCAAATTTTATATTTTTTAGAATTTTTTACTATTTATTAAGATGGTTTGAAAACCGCTGTTTTTCAATGCTACAGAAATTTAATAAAAACAGCAGTTTTCAAACCATCTTAATAAATAGTAAAAAAATTTCAAAAACTATAAAATTTGGTCTCCAAGCACATTTTAATATAGATTGAATATCTAATAGTTTGGATCGACTGTTTGTACTTTGAAAATTAGATAACCGAACCGTTTGTTCTTGAGTCCAGGAACAAATGTTTGTATATTAGCCACTCTCTCTCTCTCTCTTTATATATATATATATATATATATATATATATATATATATATATATGATTTCAAATAGATAATGATCAACAATATATGATTTAAATAAATATTATCAAATTGAAAATTTTGGTCTTTTATTTATAATGAAAAAATTGTGTAAATACCTCTGCATCAATGACAATTACTACAATTTATGTATTTGTTGCTAATGACTTGCGGGCTTACCTCTGCATCAATGACAATTATATAATTATTTTTAAATTATATAATTCGGCTTCTCATAAAATAATAAATATATACTTAGAGTCTTAGATTCAAATCTCACATATCACATATTACACATACTATATGTTTCACGTTTCATTTTTTTCTAATTAAAATGATTTAATTCCGCCCTAGCTAGCAAGTTCGACCCAGTGGCACATCTAGGTCAAGAGTCAAGTGCAGTAACACCTTGGGATCCGCTGGAACTTGCAGACGATTGTTATCAGATTCATATCAACACTCCGAATTCTTAACAGATCAATGTTTTAGTTCGCATAACAAAATTAATCCTTAACGGATTCAGATCTTGACCGACGATCTAGCTGGTTCTTGAATCTTAACCTAGGAACCGCTGAACCATACAAAAGTGAAATGAGGTGCTTGGACGAGATCAATTCATCAGATGTAAACGGATCCAAAGAGGATAGCTGAACCCGGCTAATTGGCTCCACCGATCCAAAGAACAAGTGAATTTTCTCCAAGAGTCGAGTACCAAGAGGCATCTTACAGTACTCGCACATTTAAGTTCGCTGGTTCACCAACTGTACTGTACCTTCGATTCTGATGCTTATCCCTCAAAAATTAACCATAACTGTTGCAGAGAACTAAAATAGAAAATCAAAATATTCTGAGCTATTTCTCATTTATTACCATCAAACTGTCTGATTGACAATGAAAATGCGCTAACATATTTTACACCAAACACTAGCCAACTTCAAACTTCACAAAGAAAAATATTAAGAAAAAAGAAGACGGTGAAACTCTACAAACGATATATGCACTATAGCCTTGGGCATAAAATGCAGCTCCAATAAATGGAATCAATCAATTAAAGGGTGCTAGAAGAATCCATCCTCAGATTGTTAAAATCTACGAAAACTACAGTTGTGTTGTCTTTGGTGCGCTCTTTCTCAGCTTCCTTTACTAAAGACTTGGCTATTGTCTCGGCATAATTTTCCTGGCCTCTCATTCTCTCCTTGATCTGTAGACAATTGAGGTATAGGCATGGACAATTAGAAGAGTATCGTAATTCTCAATGTTCTTCTTCTCATAGTATCTCCTTGAACAATTGTCTGACAAATGTTTCTGATGTAATTTGCTATATTAGAAATGTATAAAAATAATAATTATATACCTCGAGAGCAGTCTTGACTGCCTGATTTGGCCCAAGGACATCCCACAGACCATCACTGCGTTGTTTAAAATAGAATAAAACTCAACACAAGTCAATGGGTGAATAGTTGCAGCATTTTAGTTTCAATAATTTTTCAAACCACATTAAGATGATGACAACTCTAAATTACGGCCAGGTACTTCCTCAAGAGCAAAGACTACAAATGTTCTCAGCCTCATCTGAACTGGTATGCATGGGTTTCAGATTTTCATATTGTTCAGTGGTTTTAACTGTCAAACTGAGGCTTAACCAAAGCTATTTGAGGGGATGAATTGATTCTTCAAACATCAAAATATATCCCTTACATATACTTGCATATTCACAGATACAACCAATGAAAGCACTTCACACAATAAAACTGCACATAATTTACATTAGCACATTAAATTAGCATGGTTGGGAGGTTATATCCAATGTCTACAATTGCCCCTACCTCTGAGGGATCCTCCTTTACACTGATCACCAAGCATGACATTAACTAAAATTAAACCCAGTAAACTTCCATTCGGACATCCAAACCCCCATAATTAACAAGCAGTAATTTGAGTTGTATCATGTTTTGATTCAACTGTTGGGTGTTTCTTGATATCACCCAATACATGCCAGTTTTAGGCGCAAACATGGCGAATAATTGCTGTTATTCACAATTATCCCCCAACAAAACTTGGCTCTTAGTCACAAAGATGAAGATTTTGTGTTTTATTACAGGATCAAATATGATTTGCAAAAAGAGACCTTTATTATTTAAAATCCACATAATTACCTAGCAACTACAGCAAAGGCTGTTGATTCTTTGGTTACACGGAGTACTTTGCTCACAAATGGCTCCGAGATAAAGCGTGTATCTTGTGCTTTATGAAAATTGGCTCCTAGAAACCTGCACAATTTTAACCCTGCATAAAATTAAAAAAAAACAAATTAAAATATAATTTGAGAGGAGCTCATAGTCATGGATGCTGACTAACAAAAGAAGTACAATAGATACGCCCTACAAAACAAGACTAGTGCGTTAACAGTTTCTTCTTAATTTTCTCAATAATCCTCCGTCCTCACGATTTTACTCAGTAGATTGAGGAGCGAGGATTAATTTAGGTCATCATTAAATTAAATCAGCAAAGGCCTTGAGGTTTTGTGGGAACAAACATCATCCAAAAATATAAGAAGCACAATTTCAGTGGAGACACAATTAGTAGACTTTTCCAATCTGATGTCAACTTATAAAAATAAAATGCCAATTATTGCCGGGTATGTAAGCTTCCAAATTGGCATATAATGTACACAGGTAGGCTGCAACTTGCTACATTTAAGTGCAGTTGGTGTAGATGGTGTTATATGTTAAAATATTGTATAAGATATGTAAAATGGTGATATAAAATTGGCCTATCTAAGATATGGGCAAAATTTGGGCAACATTCCGTGGAAGATCATATCAGGTTGCATTGCAATATACCTTCATTACATTATGAAATGCAAACATACCATGAATACGTGATTGGCCATCTTTTAAAGGATTTCCTGTTTGGGCTATGCGGCTCCTCTCTCCTACACTATCCACCCTATGTACCTCCGTCATGACTATTTCGTTCCCATTGATGCTACGATTATCACATTATGTATGTAAAAACTCAGTTACTACCACACAATAATAATTTCCTGACAGTAGAAAAAAGTACAGGAACATACTGCATAACACATTCCGAATCGCCAAGATTTGCACATTGGGCAAAGAGATCTCCATTTGAACCTGACCAAATCAGTAGTAATGTTGCAGTACAACCCTGAAAACAAGGAAATTTACAAAACAATAGAGATTAAATTTATTCAACAATAATCTCTTGGAAATACAGAATTATCAATACTAAGCAAGTCTTGTTCATCAGCGCTGAAGTGTAAGAGTCACAAGACATCATGGGACCAAATAAACTAGGATCTTTCGAACTTTAACAGTTATGGTAGTACCAACAGACACTTGATTTTTTGTTTTTTTAATAGATCAATCAGACTAAAAGAGAAAAAATAAACTCACACCCAGAACCATTTAATTGAAAAAGTAAACTCAGACCCAGAACCACTAGATCAATACCATACCAGTACTAGACCACTGGCAGACTTGCACTGCCAGTGGTATAAACTTCAATCTAATTAAAAATAAAAAAGGACTAAGCAGAGATAACGAGGCAAAAACCTCATCCTCATGGCTTTTCATGTGATCTTCTGTCAAAGCAAAGGCTTGCCGAAGAATACCAGTAGCATCACAGCTTGAGAGAACATTTTCCTTCTCTCCAGATTGAGATAGAAGCTTAACAACATTTTCAGGAAGAATCCTATATTGAAAATAGAGTAAGAAGAAGAAGAAGAATTAGAAGAATCACAGGGTTTGTTTTTTTTTTTTTTTTTTTAAATTGCATGGCAGATGCTGCCAGATTTATAAGAATCACAGTTGTTGGAGGTATGGATAGTTAAATACAACATAAACCAATACAAAAAAAAAAGGAAAGTTCTATTGGTTAACATATTTTGTTTGATGTGTTACTATACAATTGGAGTTCAACACTGGCACATCCACCAATGGGTAGGCAAGTACTAACACCAGGCAGTAGTCAATTGTCTTTTAAAAAATATTAATTACAAAACATGAGCAAATAAATAATATTGAATAAATATTACTTTGATGCAGTCTTGGCAGCTCCACTTCCTCCAACTCCATCAAAAACCCCGACAAGTCCAAACTGCACATAAATATAAACCAAGAAATGAGAAATGTCGGCCTCAGATTGCTTGCTAATTACTTCTTGTTAACTAAGTACTTGCTCTGAAAGCTTTATATTGATAGAAAAATGTTTGTAATTATTTTGGACTCTGCACGACTGCACCCATTCATTAACTATATATATTACGTTATTAAAACTGATAAGGGTTTATTAATTCAAAAGCAAGACCTTCTCAACACCAGGAAGGGGGTACTGGGAAAGACTGACATCCTCCGTATCAAGCGGCTTCCCACCTCGGCGCCGGGCCAATGGATCTGATGCCATACCAATTCCAGGACTTGGAATAAGATTAAATATCAGTTTCAGAGATTTGCCCCCAACTCTTCCACTCGGTGAGTTTGCTAGGTCGTTTTGTTCAATGTTGACCTGAGAAATATCACAACATTCAAGGATTGCAAGTGTTAAAATATATATTAAAAATTGCAAACTAGGTCATTAGCTGCCATACAGCACTTGACATGCAGTATGGCACTTGACATACAGTACACACTAGCACCTAAATTTAAGATTGAACTAGCACTTAACATACAGCACATACTAGCAACTAATAAGCAAAGAGTGGACAATTTATACTGGTATGGCATGAGGAAAAAGAGAAACTCATGACCAGTAACTCAAACCGTAGAAGGAATACCATATCATAAAACACCAGGAAGAAGAGTTATATTCTATTTCTTTTCTTTCTTTTCTTTCATTTCTTAAATGTTATTTTTCTAATTTATTTTTCTTTTTTTAATCAGGAGAATCTGCAAAAGACATCCAGTATTTCAAGATTTGTCAAATTAACAGGGCAAAAAATTGTCAATATTTACTAAATGTCTGTTTCTTGACATATCTTGACAAGATCAAGCTAATTTGCAAACCTCTTAATGCTGAGTACCAGTTAAGAATATATCAGGAGGGTAATTTGGATGTTCTATCAAAATACTGCTCTTTCAAAAGAGATTCTAAAATTACTCAAACAACTCGACAGAAGCATCAGCGCATGTTCTTACCAACACCTTTGAGGCAGTACCAATAGTTATGACATCTCCACTAGAGAGTGCATTTGCAGAGCCATGGTTCCTCGACCCCACATCTGGATGGTGAATCGCTTTGGAGTTCAGATATGTTCCATTTAGACTGCCCAAGTCAGTGATTTCCCATTTCTGAGTCTGAAAAAGCAACCATCAAGCATGTTATTAGTTCCTTTTTTTTGGCTGTGGGTTATTACAGGAGCCAACATAACTCGCTAAACAGAAATAACTAAAAAGTAACAGATATGCAAAAAAGACATAAAGCTTTTGTTTAGTTAAGTTACAGTATCTGTATTGTTATCCTGACCTGACATAAAAAGTTTAAGTTATTTGTTCGAAGTTGTTTGCTTCTCTTACATACAATCAGTTGACTCCTTCCCATACTAAAACCAAAAGAAACAATACAGAGATTACCTCCTTGTTAAATTTCACAACTGCTTGTTTTCCAGAAACCTCTGAATCATTTAATATGAAACAGGTTGTTGGGGCCGCCCAATAGTGAGAATCGCAGGAGAAAAGGCAGATGTAATGGACATGCAGAGCCCGCTCGAGGGACCAGTTATCACCTTCAAAGTCAAAGTGCTAATATCTACACAGCCAGATGAACAATTAGAAACAAGAAAAATCAAAGAAAATGTGAGCGTAACGATGAATTTATTTAGGAAAACTGCATATTCATCAGTGAACACATCTTGTATCAAACAGACCCCCTAAGATATATGGTTACACAAAATGCTTATGTGTAAAGGCAGTATGGATCATGGTAGCGCAAATTAATAGCACCCACTTCTTGTGTTCTTCAAGACGTTCTTGAAATCTTCTTGCCAGCTTCTCCTGGAGTCCACTCTGTCTCTGCCATCAAGAACTCTGCTGAAGGTTATAGTCAGTCACTTGGTTGCCTTCTTAATTGTCTCTGCCATTACGGGATTCAAATCTCTCTCTCTCTCTCTCTCTACAGATTAAAAGTTTATTG
Source organism: Carex parvula (assembly GCA_025461045.1). Lineage (NCBI taxonomy): Eukaryota > Viridiplantae > Streptophyta > Magnoliopsida > Poales > Cyperaceae > Carex > Carex parvula. The sequence continues at coordinate 69,370 of JAJGRW010003315.1, forward strand.
ATTCTTGAAATTAGAAAAGAGAGGAATTAAGGGCCTGTGTCATGTAGAACTGAATAAGAGGCAGATAAGAGATATATAATTGGTTTCAAAATGATAGAGTGATGGACAGATAAGTGGAACTCAAATCTCTCTCAACAGAGTAAGCTTTATTGATTTTTAAAATTGGGAAAGGAGAGGGATTAAGGGGCTTAGTCCATTGAACTGAATAAGAGACAGGAAAAGGATATATAAATGATGTGCAGAGGGGTTGATTACAACATATATAGGTTGAGCCCTGTTTGCCTACATGTGCAATGAGAAAAAGTTTAGCACCTACGAAGGACTTGACTGAACACACCACTAGCAGTTTCCTGGCTAGTTTAAAATATATATATATATATATATATATATATATATATTATATATAATATATATATATATATATATATATATATTTTAAACTAGCCAGGAAACTGCTAGTGTGTGTTCAGTCAAGTCCTTCGTAGGTGCTAAACTTTTTCTCATTGCACATGTAGGCAAAACAGGGCTCAACCTATATATGTTTGTAATCAACCCCCTCTGCACATCATTTATATATCCTTTTCCTGTCTCTTATTCAGTTCAATGGACTAAGCCCCTTAATCCCTCTCCTTTCCCAATTTTAAAAATCAATAAAGCTTACTCTGTTGAGAGAGATTTGAGTTCCACTTATCTGTCCATCACTCTATCATTTTGAAACCAATTATATATCTCTTATCTGCCTCTTATTCAGTTCTACATGACACAGGCCCCTTAATTCCTCTCTTTTCTAATTTCAAGAATCAATAAACTTTTAATCTGTAGAGAGAGAGAGAGAGAGATTTGAATCCCGTAATGGCAGAGACAATTAAAGAAGGCAACCAAGTGACTGACTATAACCTTCAGCAGAGTTCTTTGATGGCAGAGACAGAGTGGACTCCAGGAGAAGCTGGCAAGAAGATTTTCAAGAACGTCTTGAAGAACACAAGAAGTGGGTGCTATTAATTTGCGCTACCATGATCCATACTGCCTTTACACATAAGCATTTTGTGTAACCATATATCTTAGGGGGTCTGTTTGATACAAGATGTGTTTCACTGATGAATATGCAGTTTTCCTAAATAAATTCATCGTTACGCTCACATTTTCTTTGATTTTTCTTGTTTCTAATTGTTCATCTGGCTGTGTAGATATTAGCACTTTGACTTTGAAGGTGATAACTGGTCCCTCGAGCGGGCTCTGCATGTCCATTACATCTGCCTTTTCTCCTGCGATTCTCACTATTGGGCGGGCCCCAACAACCTGTTTCATATTAAATGATTCAGAGGTTTCTGGAAAACAAGCAGTTGTGAAATTTAACAAGGAGGTAATCTCTGTATTGTTTCTTTTGGTTTTAGTATGGGAAGGAGTCAACTGATTGTATGTAAGAGAAGCAAACAACTTCGAACAAATAACTTAAACTTTTTATGTCAGGTCAGGATAACAATACAGATACTGTAACTTAACTAAACAAAAGCTTTATGTCTTTTTTGCATATCTGTTACTTTTAGTTATTTCTGTTTAGCGAGTTATGTTGGCTCCTGTAATAACCCACAGCCAAAAAAAAGGAACTAATAACATGCTTGATGGTTGCTTTTTCAGACTCAGAAATGGGAAATCACTGACTTGGGCAGTCTAAATGGAACATATCTGAACTCCAAAGCGATTCACCATCCAGATGTGGGGTCGAGGAACCATGGCTCTGCAAATGCACTCTCTAGTGGAGATGTCATAACTATTGGTACTGCCTCAAAGGTGTTGGTAAGAACATGCGCTGATGCTTCTGTCGAGTTGTTTGAGTAATTTTAGAATCTCTTTTGAAAGAGCAGTATTTTGATAGAACATCCAAATTACCCTCCTGATATATTCTTAACTGGTACTCAGCATTAAGAGGTTTGCAAATTAGCTTGATCTTGTCAAGATATGTCAAGAAACAGACATTTAGTAAATATTGACAATTTTTTGCCCTGTTAATTTGACAAATCTTGAAATACTGGATGTCTTTTGCAGATTCTCCTGATTAAAAAAAGAAAAATAAATTAGAAAAATAACATTTAAGAAATGAAAGAAAAGAAAGAAAAGAAATAGAATATAACTCTTCTTCCTGGTGTTTTATGATATGGTATTCCTTCTACGGTTTGAGTTACTGGTCATGAGTTTCTCTTTTTCCTCATGCCATACCAGTATAAATTGTCCACTCTTTGCTTATTAGTTGCTAGTATGTGCTGTATGTTAAGTGCTAGTTCAATCTTAAATTTAGGTGCTAGTGTGTACTGTATGTCAAGTGCCATACTGCATGTCAAGTGCTGTATGGCAGCTAATGACCTAGTTTGCAATTTTTAATATATATTTTAACACTTGCAATCCTTGAATGTTGTGATATTTCTCAGGTCAACATTGAACAAAACGACCTAGCAAACTCACCGAGTGGAAGAGTTGGGGGCAAATCTCTGAAACTGATATTTAATCTTATTCCAAGTCCTGGAATTGGTATGGCATCAGATCCATTGGCCCGGCGCCGAGGTGGGAAGCCGCTTGATACGGAGGATGTCAGTCTTTCCCAGTACCCCCTTCCTGGTGTTGAGAAGGTCTTGCTTTTGAATTAATAAACCCTTATCAGTTTTAATAACGTAATATATATAGTTAATGAATGGGTGCAGTCGTGCAGAGTCCAAAATAATTACAAACATTTTTCTATCAATATAAAGCTTTCAGAGCAAGTACTTAGTTAACAAGAAGTAATTAGCAAGCAATCTGAGGCCGACATTTCTCATTTCTTGGTTTATATTTATGTGCAGTTTGGACTTGTCGGGGTTTTTGATGGAGTTGGAGGAAGTGGAGCTGCCAAGACTGCATCAAAGTAATATTTATTCAATATTATTTATTTGCTCATGTTTTGTAATTAATATTTTTTAAAAGACAATTGACTACTGCCTGGTGTTAGTACTTGCCTACCCATTGGTGGATGTGCCAGTGTTGAACTCCAATTGTATAGTAACACATCAAACAAAAATATGTTAACCAATAGAACTTTCCTTTTTTTTTTTGTATTGGTTTATGTTGTATTTAACTATCCATACCTCCAACAACTGTGATTCTTATAAATCTGGCAGCATCTGCCATGCAATTTAAAAAAAAAAAAAAAAAAACAAACCCTGTGATTCTTCTAATTCTTCTTCTTCTTCTTACTCTATTTTCAATATAGGATTCTTCCTGAAAATGTTGTTAAGCTTCTATCTCAATCTGGAGAGAAGGAAAATGTTCTCTCAAGCTGTGATGCTACTGGTATTCTTCGGCAAGCCTTTGCTTTGACAGAAGATCACATGAAAAGCCATGAGGATGAGGTTTTTGCCTCGTTATCTCTGCTTAGTCCGTTTTTATTTTTAATTAGATTGAAGTTTATACCACTGGCAGTGCAAGTCTGCCAGTGGTCTAGTACTGGTATGGTATTGATCTAGTGGTTCTGGGTCTGAGTTTACTTTTTCAATTAAATGGTTCTGGGTGTGAGTTTATTTTTTCTCTTTTAGTCTGATTGATCTATTAAAAAAACAAAAAATCAAGTGTCTGTTGGTACTACCATAACTGTTAAAGTTCGAAAGATCCTAGTTTATTTGGTCCCATGATGTCTTGTGACTCTTACACTTCAGCGCTGATGAACAAGACTTGCTTAGTATTGATAATTCTGTATTTCCAAGAGATTATTGTTGAATAAATTTAATCTCTATTGTTTTGTAAATTTCCTTGTTTTCAGGGTTGTACTGCAACATTACTACTGATTTGGTCAGGTTCAAATGGAGATCTCTTTGCCCAATGTGCAAATCTTGGCGATTCGGAATGTGTTATGCAGTATGTTCCTGTACTTTTTTCTACTGTCAGGAAATTATTATTGTGTGGTAGTAACTGAGTTTTTACATACATAATGTGATAATCGTAGCATCAATGGGAATGAAATAGTCATGACGGAGGTACATAGGGTGGATAGTGTAGGAGAGAGGAGCCGCATAGCCCAAACAGGAAATCCTTTAAAAGATGGCCAATCACGTATTCATGGTATGTTTGCATTTCATAATGTAATGAAGGTATATTGCAATGCAACCTGATATGATCTTCCACGGAATGTTGCCCAAATTTGCCCATATCTTAGATAGGCCAATTTTATATCACCATTTTACATATCTTATACAATATTTTAACATATAACACCATCTACACCAACTGCACTTAAATGTAGCAAGTTGCAGCCTACCTGTGTACATTATATGCCAATTTGGAAGCTTACATACCCGGCAATGATTGGCATTTTATTTTTATAAGTTGACATCAGATTGGAAAAGTCTACTAATTGTGTCTCCACTGAAATTGTGCTTCTTATATTTTTGGATGATGTTTGTTCCCACAAAACCTCAAGGCCTTTGCTGATTTAATTTAATGATGACCTAAATTAATCCTCGCTCCTCAATCTACTGAGTAAAATCGTGAGGACGGAGGATTATTGAGCAAATTAAGAAGAAACTGTTAACGCACTAGTCTTGTTTTGTAGGGCGTATCTATTGTACTTCTTTTGTTAGTCAGCATCCATGACTATGAGCTCCTCTCAAATTATATTTTAATTTGTTTTTTTTTAATTTTATGCAGGGTTAAAATTGTGCAGGTTTCTAGGAGCCAATTTTCATAAAGTACAAGATACACGCTTTATCTCGGAGCCATTTGTGAGCAAAGTACTCCGTGTAACCAAAGAATCAACAGCCTTTGCTGTAGTTGCTAGGTAATTATGTGGATTTTAAATAATAAAGGTCTCTTTTTGCAAATCATATTTGATCCTGTAATAAACACAAAATCTTCATCTTTGTGACTAAGAGCCAAGTTTTGTTGGGGGATAATTGTGAATAACAGCAATTATTCGCCATGTTTGCGCCTAAAACTGGCATGTATTGGGTGATATCAAGAAACACCCAACAGTTGAATCAAAACATGATACAACTCAAATTACTGCTTGTTAATTATGGAGGTTTGGATGTCCGAATGGAAGTTTACTGGGTTTAATTTTAGTTAATGTCATGCTTGGTGATCAGTGTAAAGGAGGATCCCTCAGAGGTAGGGGCAATTGTAGACATTGGATATAACCTCCCAACCATGCTAATTTAATGTGCTAATGTAAATTATGTGCAGTTTTATTGTGTGAAGTGCTTTCATTGGTTGTATCTGTGAATGCAAGTATATGTAAGGGATATATTTTGATGTTTGAAGAATCAATTCATCCCCTCAAATAGCTTTGGTTAAGCCTCAGTTTGACAGTTAAAACCACTGAACAATATGAAAATCTGAAACCCATGCATACCAGTTCAGATGAGGCTGAGAACATTTGTAGTCTTTGCTCTTGAGGAAGTACCTGGCCGTAATTTAGAGTTGTCATCTTCTTAATGTGGTTTGAAAAATTATTGAAACTAAAATGCTGCAACTATTCACCCATTGACTTGTGTTGAGTTTTATTCTATTTTAAACAACGCAGTGATGGTCTGTGGGATGTCCTTGGGCCAAATCAGGCAGTCAAGACTGCTCTCGAGGTATATAATTATTATTTTTATACATTTCTAATATAGCAAATTACATCAGAAACATTTGTCAGACAATTGTTCAAGGAGATACTATGAGAAGAAGAACATTGAGAATTACGATACTCTTCTAATTGTCCATGTCTATACCTCAATTGTCTACAGATCAAGGAGAGAATGAGAGGCCAGGAAAATTATGCCGAGACAATAGCCAAGTCTTTAGTAAAGGAAGCTGAGAAAGAGCGCACCAAAGACAACACAACTGTAGTTTTCGTAGATTTTAACAATCTGAGGATGGATTCTTCTAGCACCCTTTAATTGATTGATTCCATTTATTGGAGCTGCATTTTATGCGCAAGGCTATAGTGCATATATCATTTGTAGAGTTTCACCGTCTTCTTTTTTCGTAATATTTTTCTTTGTGAAGTTTGAAGTTGGCTAGTGTTTGGTGTAAAATATGTTAGCGCATTTTCATTGTCAATCAGACAGTTTGATGGTAATAAATAAGAAATAGCTCAGAATATTTTGATTTTCTATTTTAGTTCTCTGCAACAGTTATGGTTAATTTTTGAGGGATAAGCATCAGAATCGAAGGTACAGTACAGCTGGTGAACCAGCGAACTTAATGTGCGAGTACTGTAAGATGCCTCTTGGTACTCGACTCTTGGAGAAAATTCACTTGTTCTTTGGATCGGTGGAGCCAATTAGCCGGGTTCAGCTATCCTCTTTGGATCCGTTTACATCTGATGAATTGATCTCGTCCAAGCACCTCATTTCACTTTTGTATGGTTCAGCGGTTCCTAGGTTAAGATTCAAGAACCAGCTAGATCGTCGGTCAAGATCTGAATCCGTTAAGGATTAATTTTGTTATGCGAACTAAAACATTGATCTGTTAAGAATTCGGAGTGTTGATATGAATCTGATAACAATCGTCTGCAAGTTCCAGCGGATCCCAAGGTGTTACTGCACTTGACTCTTGACCTAGATGTGCCACTGGGTCGAACTTGCGAGCTAGGGCGGAATTAAATCATTTTAATTAGAAAAAAATGAAACGTGAAACATATAGTATGTGTAATATGTGATATGTGAGATTTGAATCTAAGACTCTAAGTATATATTTATTATTTTATGAGAAGCCGAATTATATAATTTAAAAATAATTATATAATTGTCATTGATGCAGAGGTAAGCCCGCAAGTCCGCAAGTCATTAGCAACAAAAACATAAATTGTAGTAATTGTCATTGATGCAGAGGTATTTACACAATTTTTTTATTATAAAATAAAAGATCAAATTTTTCAATTTGATAATATCTATTTAAATAATATATTGTTGATCATTATCTATTTGAAATCATATATATATTTTATTATAAAAGAAAAAACATGAGAGTTGAAACATTTCCTATTATGGTGGCACCACAGGACATTTGAGTTAAGACTTGGTATAACCTAATACAGCTCGGGGGCTTTTACTGTTTTACTGGCATCTATAGACGCACATGTAAAACAGCCAGTACTGTTGTCGAGAAAATACCTTTTCCATCTGCCTTTCTAGCATCTACAACAATTTTTAAATTGGGGGTCATCTTTGCAAAATGTATTTTGATTACATTTATTAAAACCTTTTTATTACTCCAAGCCCCGTAGGCATTATTAAAACCTTCTTATTATAGGGAAGAGTAGTGATTGTGACGGAGGGTGACTCCGGCAATGGCGAGCAATATGCCCAAGTTTTATATATGGTGGATGGAACAACCGTGGCATTCTCTTAATTAATCTTTTTTTTGTACTGTTAGTTTACGAGTGTCGAGTGCGTATGACTGTATTCTGTAAACATGACTTTTGTTATAGTACCTTCTTCTAAATTAGTAAGCATTAGATGCAGTATTAATTCTTATGGATTTATTTTATCATATATCAAATCAATATTTCACATTAATGATTATAATGATGAGAAATATCATAAGAAAATTTACAAAAAGACTAATGTAACAAAAATCCGTAAGTATTTCTAATTTTAGTGAAAATGCTGATTGGTTTTCTGCTAAGGCTTTAAGAATAGGGGTGTCAACGGGTACGCTAAGGGTCGGATGAAAGCATTTTCATACCTGTATCCGTTACAAATTGTTCTGTATCTTACCCTTTCCTGCTACAAATTATCTTACTAGTATCCTACCTGATAGGCCCATGTACCGATGGCCCTCCGAAGGCCCAGGCCTGGCCCGGCCAAACACCCCCAGATACAAATTCATAGCAAATCGGCCCAAACAGGCCAATGGCCCAAAATAGCGACTCAGGATTCGGATCCCCTCCCGGGGCCAACCTGAGAATAGAAAACTACTCGGGATTCGGACCCCCTCCCGGGGCCAACCCGAGCCTAGAAAACTACTCGGGATTCGGACCCCCTCCCGGGGCCAACCCGAGCCTAGAAAACTACTAGGGATTCGGACCCCCTCCCGGGGCCAACCCGGGCCCAGAAAACTACCCGGGATTCGGACCCCCTCCCGGGGCCAGCCCGAGGATAAACACAAACTGAGTCTCGAACCCCTCCTCTGGACCAGCTCGGAACCAAACAAAACGGGACTCAAAGCCCGGCAGGTCGAACAGCCAAGAATGGTCGACGCACGGCCCCGCTGTTCGGTCTGAGATAAACTATGCAAACATTACAGCCTAATATGCGGACGTCCCCTACAGTATGCGGGGCATCGTCATTAATACTGACAAGACCTCGCTACAGTAGGGCATACCCTATATAAGGCAAAGAACCCCCCAGAAAATGGGATCGCTTTTATGAGATTTGGGAGAGGTATTATAAAGGGTTAGAGCGTTAATACCCCTCCGACACCCCGCGTGTCCCCCGGCTCGACCCGCTTCACCCGAGGCGGGACGGGCTGCTAGTTCATTAACCGGCCTCCGCACGGCCTGCTTCCTGAGAACAGGGCGTGCTCTCTCCTTACTGGACCGAGTCCAAGTGCGGCCCGGCCCCTTCGGGAAGGGACGTATCAACCACCGTGGGGCCCTCCGCCTCAACTGAGCGAGATGACTTCCACAGCAAAACAGACAGATGTAGGCAAGCTTACTCCCGAGGAGATGGTTCAGCGAACGGAACGGTCCAATCCAAAACCTGACAAGGCAAAACCCCTGACCAACCCAACCTTGGGCCGGAGACCCAAAGAAGCTTCGAAGGGAACCCTCCCGGGTAACCCGAGTACAAGGGCGGCGAGTGTAGACCCCATTGACAAGGTGAGCCGAGAAGCCCCTGGCGCTGCGATTCCCCCGAATTGCACTTGGGGGATGCCGCGTGAAGGGATACCAACCGCCCAATCAGGGAAGGGTCTGGAATCTCTTGCAGCTTCCACACCGATTATAAGGCCAGTCGATTCAACCATAGTGACGGCCCAGGCTACCGGGCCGATTGGGTCGACTCCCCAGAACACCCAAAACCAGATGATCTATACGCAATACCAGTCTCCTTGTACTCCACAAAACGTATATCCATCTCCCTATAACTATTCTCCATACCAACAGTACGCTCCTCCCTACCCACAGTACCCGACCGCCCAGTTGGCACACTACCCCCCGCAAACCGATCCTAATTTGATGTACCATCCACAAACCCCCACCATGGCACCCGGCGTGCGAATGATTCACCCTCCACCACCTGTGGTACAGTTACTCCATCCAGCACCCAGGTCGAACGACCCAGAGCCCGGTCCACACCGCACGGAACCCGATTCTGGCAACCCTGACCCCGAAATAGAGACCCTCGTCGGTGAGGAAGAGACCAGACAACACGGTGGACCAAGGCGGAGACTATCCTTTGGGGTTGAAAGAGAGGAAAGCGAAGGCTCATCCGCGGCGGCTAGCTCGAGAAGGAGTGCTGACCGAGTAAGGACTGTACGGACTCGAGAAGACCCCGGCAACCAGGCCGAAGGGCACTCCCACCACTCGAGGAGAGATGATCAATCCCATCATTCGAGAAAAGGCAATCATTCTCGTCATTCGCGAGAAGAGCGCCGCCGAACACCACCCAATACGCGGCGAAGAACACGCACCACAACCGAGGCCGCAGGAATAGATATGGCAACAATAAACGCAATGATCAAAAAGGGAGTAGAGAAAGGGATAGCTGAAAGGGAAAGAAAGAAAGCAGGGACTCGTTCCGGGTCGACGAATATTTTGGAAGGACCATTAGCCCCGGAACTTTACAATGTCCCCATGAATGACTTCAAGTACCCCGCCAGCCTCCCCTATTTTCAGGGCAGCGGGGATAGTCAGGACCCTCAGAACTTTGTGCATGGGTTCTATGAAAGGCTCCGACTGCATGGGGCATCAGATGCAGTCGCGTGTCGTATCTTCACTACTTGTTTAACTGGGGAAGCTTGGGAATGGTACAAGCGATTAAAGCAAGGATCGATAAAAACTTTTGACCAACTAGCAAGAGCCTTCCTGGCCCGATACGACATGCTCTGACCCCAGCGAGCGACCTGCGACTCCCTCCTAAAAATTGTTCAGGGACACCAAGAGCCAACTCGGACCTTTGTGAACAGGTTCGTAAAGGCCTCTAGGGAGGTCCGAAATTACAGCGAAGACATCGCCTTGGTAGCTATGCTGAATAGACTTTGGCAAGGAGGACCGGGCACCCTCAGATACGATGCCCGAAAAAGGGAGTTTAAAAATTTATCGGAACTCCTATCTTTTGCCGAGGGATACATCCGGGCCGAGGAGGATGCCGTCCAGTTCTCCAGGCCACGGTCTCGATCACCAAGGCCGCAACAGTGTGACCGACAACCCGGTGACGGCCCGCCTAGAAGACGAGAACCACCAAAGAGAAATACCGTGCTGGGGCCACGAACAGAAAGGCGCGAAGATGGCAAGGAGGGCTACCGGCCTCACTATGTGCGATATGCCCCCTTCGTCAAGAAGAGAAGCGAGATGTACCACATAATAAAGGACATGCCCGACGTCCCAAGACCGCTTCGTAAGGATATTTTCGGGAAGAAAGATGGGATGATGTGCTTGTTTCACGGCACTCAAGGGCACTCCACAGGAGATTGCCTCCAACTGAAGGATATATTAGAACGGATGGCTAGGGAAGGGAGATTGATCGAATACATCATGCCGGAGTTCTTCAAAAAATTTACCAAGAAATACAATGGGGAAGTTGAGCGCCAAAAGAAAGCTTCTTACCGAGATGATTACAAGGGGCCCCGACGCCCGGGGCCAAGGTCTGAAGAAGATAAAGGAAAAGGGCCGGCAACGTCCGGTAGGCGACCGAACCTAGAAATCAATGTCATCAGCGGGGGACACAAGGTGATGACCCCCGAGAAACAAAATAGAAGTACCACCAAGCCGTACCCTACTGTACTCAATGTGGAGAGGCCCCTTGAGAGAAAGAGACCCCGTATGCACGAAGCCATATGCTTCTCCGAAAAAGATTTCGGCACCGTTGTGTGGCCTCATGACGACCCCGTAGTGCTGAGGCTTGAAATGGGAGAATTTGGGGTTAAGTGGATCCTCGTGGATACCGGGAGCTCGGCTGATATCCTGTATCTCTCAGCTTTCGAGAAAATGGGAATTCAGCTGAGCGAGTCACGAAAAAAGGTAACACCACTGGTGGGATTCACCGGCGATTCCCTTCAACCGAAAGGGATGGCACGGATGAAAGTGACATTTGGAACCCCGCCCCGCACCACCGAGGCCATGGTGGACTTCCTTGTGGTAGATGCCCCTTCTGCCTACAATGCAATCATCGGCAGGGGCACCTTGAACAAAATTGGAGCCATAGTTTCCTCCCCCCACCTGAAAATCAAATTCCCTACCAACCACGGTGTTGGTGAGGAGTGTGGACAGCAACAAGTGGCGCGGGAATGCTACCAAACATCTCTGAAAGGGCAAGGAGGAGCAATCCATCAAGTAGATGCCAAAACGGGAACAAAACCAGGCCTCGCTGGCCCACGCTTACGATCCAGCAGAGAGTTCCTACCCCCGCACACACCCATGGCGTTGGATCCCACTGACAAGGAAGGACTCAGTACATCCATTGAACCGGCTGACGAGGTCGACCAAGTCGACATCGGAAACGGCAAGTTCCTGAACATCGGTAAGGCTGTCCAAGGAAGCGCAAGGGAGAAATTAGTCGATTTCCTTCGAGAAAGCCTGGCAGTATTTGCATGGACCGCCGCAGACATGCCTGGGATCCCGGGGTCTATAGCCGAACACCGGCTGCACGTTAAGCCGGGTGCAAAACCGGTGATCCAAAAGAGAAGGAATATGGGAGCGGAGAGGCGTTCAGCGGTTAAGGCCGAGGTGACCAAATTACTAGATGCTGGGTTCATTAGAAATGTGACTTGTCCGGAATGGTTGGCGAACCCAGTACTTGTCAAAAAGGCCAGTGGAGAATGGAGGATGTGCATCGACTACACCGACTTGAATAAAGCATGCCCCATGGACCCTTTCCCTCTACCCAAGATAGACCAACTAGTAGACTCCACCTCCGGGCACGCGTTCCTAAGTTTCATGGACGCGTTCTCGGGGTATAACCAGATCAGAATGTGCCCAGAAGATGAAGATAAAACTGCTTTTACTACCCACTCCGGGTTATACTGCTATCGCGTGATGCCCTTCGGCCTGAAGAATGCAGGGGCCACTTTCCAACGAATGGTAAATAAGGTGTTCCACAAGCAAATAGGCCGGAATGTAGAAGCCTATGTGGACGACCTCTTGGTAAAAAGCATGTCCGACCTGGACCACGTACAGGACCTGCGCGAAACATTTGCGACACTCGACCGGGCCGACATGAAGCTCAATCCCAAGAAGAGTTTTTTCGGCCTCACGGGGGGAAAGTTCCTCGGATTTATGGTGTCCATGAGGGGCATAGAGATACACCCTTCCAAATCACAGGCCATCCTAGACATGAAACCCCCCCAAAACCTCAAGGAACTCCAATCACTCACAGGCCGACTTGGCGATGTGTGCTTCCCGTTCTTCAAGGCTATGCGCAAATCCGCCAAATTTGAATGGACCGGGGAGTGTGCGGTAGCTTTTGACAAGGTCAAGGAGTACCTGGCCAGCCCGCCCTGCCTTAGCCGACCCGTGGACGGAGACACACTGGTTCTGTATCTGGCCACAACTAACCACGCGGTTAGTGCCGCGCTGGTACGAGAAGAAGGACGGGAGCAGAAACCTATATACTTTGTATCGCATGTACTCAGAGATGCCGAGACTCGATACACGCAGATAGAAAAGGCGGCCTATGCTCTCATCATCGCGGCGAGAAAACTGAGACCATACTTCCAGTCCCATCCCATCAAGGTATATACCGGGGTGCCCCTGAAGAAAGCCTTTGCGAACTTTGACTCCTCGGGCCGCGTGTTGGCCTGGGCGTTAGAATTGACAGAATTTGATGTCACGTTTCATCCCCAGAATGCCATCAAATCACAAGTGTTCGCGGACTTTATCGCGGAATACTCGGGAGTCCCAGAAGAATCGGACGGCAAGTGGACACTTTATGTTGACGGTGTCTCCTCCCTCCAGGGAGCAGGAGCTGGAATAGCACTCACGGGTCCTCAGGGAGAGACGCTCAACTATGCACTCCATTTCCAGTTTCCCGTAACAAACAACACAGCCGAGTACGAGGCCATGATAGCCGGTCTCAACTTAGCTGCGGGAGTGGAGGCACGAGAGGTCCATCTCCACAGTGACTCCGAACTTGCGGTCAGACAGATCAACGAGGAGTGCCGAGTGCACGATGACCGGTTACGCCGGTACCATGAGCAATTCCATTCCTTGAAAAGGCAATTTGAGAAAGTGGTGATTGAGCACGTGCCTCGAAACAAGAATTGTCAGGCGGACGCCCTCTCGAAACTAGGGGCGGCAGGTAACCTCGACAAGGACCGCCCCGTGATAGTAATGGACATTCCCGAGTCAAGCATTTCGGACGACCGAAAGGAAGTCTGTGCCATCAATGAACTCGGAGATACTTGGTACACCCCTATGTTGGCGTACCTCACTTCAGGGACCCTACCGGAGGATCCTCTCGAGTCCAGAAGATTAAAGAAGATAGCACCCTTATATTCCATATTTAACCACCAGTTGTATAAGAGAGGATACGCCCGGCCATGGCTTAAATGTGTCGGAGAAGTCGATGCCCGGAAAATGTTGGAGGAAGTCCACGAGGGACTTTGTGGTAGCCATCAGGGAGCCAAAACGTTGGCAAAAAGAGTCTTACGCGCAGGATACTATTGGCCCACAATGCAACAGGACGCGGCCACTATGACGCGAAAATGTGACAAATGCCAATATCACTGTCGATTATCGAGCGTCCCAGGCTACGACATGATCACGATCTCGGGAGCTTGGCCCTTTGACCTCTGGGGGATCGACATCCTGGGCCCCTTTCCCAAGGCCGTCCAGCAACAAAGATGGATCATTGTGGCTGTGGAGTATTTTACAAAATGGGTCGAGGCCAAGGCGCTGGCCAATATCACAGCAGAAGCCGCCAAGAATTTTATATGGCGAAATATAGTATGCCTCTTCGGCATACCACATGCGCTGATCTCTGACAATGGCACGCAGTTTAATGCAGATGTCACCATGACCTTCCTAGAGAACCTAGGTATCCGCAGCAACTTTACTTCGGTTAGCCACCCCGCTAGCAATGGGCTAGCCGAAGTCACCAACAGGACCATTCTGGACGGATTGAAGAAGAAGTGGCCTCCAACAGGAAAAACTGGCCTGACAAACTAGATGAAATCCTTTGGGCATACCGAACCACTCCCCGGAGGCAACCCAGCAAACGCCGTACTCCCTGGTATATGGCATGGAGGGCCGTCACACCGCTCGAACTCATTGCACCTTCCCTTAGGATGACTGCATACACCATGGAAAGCAACCCAGAGGCACGAGCAATGGAACTCGAACTAGCCCAGGAACTCCGAGATAAAGCCCGCACCCGAACCACAGAATACCAACGCAGGATAAACGAGCCTTTGATAAGCGAGTATCACCCCGGACATTCGAACCGGGGAGATTTGGTGTTAAGAAAGGTCGAAGCTACAGGACAGCAATGTCGGTAAACTGCAACCAAATTGGGAAGGCCCTTTCCGGGTAATCCGTGCCCCGCGGTAGGGGACTTACGGCTCCAAAGTCCCGATGGACGAATCCTCGCCAGCCCCTGGAACGTTGTACACCTCAGGAAGTTTTATGTCTAAAAAAAAAAAATATGGTAGCGGAATAGGCATAGCGGCGGACAAGGCCGCCTGTAAAAAATGTAATTGTTATCTTTTGTACCTTTTTCTTTTGACCTACATGGGGATGCCTGTGTAAGGTCAAGGGCATTGGTGCGACATATAAGCACAGCCCGATACCTTGTACTGTTGGACCAGCACGGGAGCGGACTGCGTGTGGTCAAGGGCGCATGTGCGATTTTATAAGCACGGCCCAATGTTATGATATTGACTAACAAATTCGGGGCCGATGGCACAAAGTTGCTGTCGGGACCTCTTTCCAAACAACTAATTATGACAAGGACAAACGAAAGTCCACAAACAAGGAACGCTTTGACAACAGAATAAAACTATTTGCTAAGAGGATAAACGAAAGCCTAAAGGGCAACGAACGCCTCCGCAATAAAGCAGCATTTATACGGCAGAACTAAAGCCTATGAGCAACAAATGCTGACTAACAACTATAACATTAATTTCGGACCAAAGGCCCTAGAGCTTAAAACAGCCCGATACAACTTTTTCGTAAACAGCGAGCGCACACCAACGGTGGAAAGTATGAATAAGTACACCACGCGCGCCATAAAAAAATCCCGAACAATAAAGCAGCAACACAATCTTTCAAAAAGATTACAGGCACGAGCTATAGCAGTATGGACAAACATACGTGGCTCGCAAACATAACAAACAAACACGCATAAAACCGGAAAAGCATCCCGCCATTTCGCAACACAACGAGCTCACCCACTCAGTAGGCACAAACGAAAATCGTGAGAGAACGGAATCAGTATATGGCCTCGCGAGACAAATGATAGGCATGACATGCCCGAACAAAAGTCTCGCAGGAATCACCTACCGGCTCGCGAGACAAATGATAGGCATGATACGATGCCCGAACAAAAGTCTCGCAGGAATAGACCTACGGCCTCGCGAGACAAATGATAGGCATGATATGATGCCCGAACAAAAGTCTCGCAGGAATAGACCTATGGCTTCGCGAGACAAATGATAGGCATGACACGATGCCCGAACAAAAATCTCGCAGGAATATACCTACTGGCCTCGCGAGACAAATGATAGGCATGATACGATGCCCGAACAAAAGTCTCGCAGGAATCAACTACTGGCCTCGCGAGACAAATGATAGCATGACACGATGCCCGAACA